>LGSM01000010.1:0-158239 GCA_001314345.1 Phytophthora multivora | reverse complement strand
CGACTGTTTACCTACCCGATGAAGGCACGTAGTGAACTCTACTCGTGCTATAAAGACTTTCGCATGAAAGCATTGCATATCTTTCGAAGTGATGTTCATACCCTTAAATATCTCTTACCACCGCCGGATGTAGACATCCAGGCCTTACAAGCTGGCAACGCTAAAGAGTACGAGAAACTGGGACGCATCATCTTCACAAAATATGGAACGCACGCTCAGTTTACCAATGCTTATACACCACAACAGAATAGTGTTGCAGAATGCCGCATGCACACGATCATGGAACGTGTCCGCGCGCTACTGTTAGACGGCTCGCTGCCTAAACCACTCTAGGCAGAATGTGTTACACATGTTACGACACTCATCGACATTACACCGAGTGCTAACACACAGGATTGCACACCGTTTGAGTTGTGGTACAATCGAAAGCCATGTGTTCAATGCCTGAAAGTGTTTGGCTGTGCTGCGTATGTCCATATCGACGACATCTACATAGACAAACTTGATCCACGAGCCAAACTATGCATCTATCTGGGTATTCCCGAGCACAAGAAAGGATACCGACTTATGTACGTAAAACCCCACAGTGTCGTTTACAGTAGGGATGTGGTCTTCAATGAGATTGACTTTCCTGCTATCGAAAACATTAAGGTCACTTCAGGCCCGCTCCAGCTGCCAGACCACTTAATTGAAGCCCCCAATAATGCTGATGATCGCCCAGCATTTACCCCTACGGAACCACCCACCTATCCATCGCAGCCTGAACCTCCCGGTGACTCTGCTGTACCAACACAACCTGCACCTATTCCTGATTCGAACCAGCCTTCCCTTAGGGAGGCACTGGAACGCGGCGTCTTGAAATACTCTTTTGTTGCGGAGACGCCCTCTCAACCTCCGAATACAGGTGTAAGACGCCCTCGGTATGAGGAAGAAATCAATCTTGGGGAGTTAAACTCCCTCGAAGACGTTCATGAAGCGGAAGATCGCACACCTTTAGTCCTTTGTCTCCTTGCGGTTCGCCATGTGCCGGAACCAAAACCGTACAACGCGGCGATGTGCTCGTCTTTCGCGCAACAATGGCGTGCAGCTGCTGACTCGGAATACCGGTCACTAATGACAAACCAGACGTGGATCCTGGTACCTCCTCCTAAAAACCGCAGAGTACTCCAAAATCGGTGGGTTTCTGTCGTTAAATACACTGGCTCCGGAGAAATCGATCGCTTTACAGCTCGCTTAGTTATCAAAGGTTTCTTACAGCAATATCGAGTTGATTACAATGAGATCCTCGCCCCCGTCATCCGTACGGAAGTCCTGCTACTAACGATTGCAGCTCTCCTTGACTTTATAATTCACCAGATGGATGTCAAGACGGCGTTTCTCAATAAAACCCTAGACGAGGAAATCTATACGAAACAACCCGAAGGGTTTGTCGTTCCTGGTCAGGAAGGGCTCGTTTGCAAACTATCAAAAAGCCTTTACGGTCTAAAAAAGGCACCCCGTATCTGGTATCAAACCTTGTCCGCCTTTCTGGAAAACCTTGGATTCTACAAACTGATTAAAGACCGCTGTGTTTTCATAGCAACATTCGGCGGCAAGGTATGCTACGTAGCATTCTATGTTGATGACTTACTGATCATTGCACCAATTGTCGACCTCGTATGTCAGATCAAATCTGCCTTGAACAAGCGATTCTCCATGACAGATTTAGGGGAGGTGAAGTACATCCTCGGCTGGTCAATCGAACGAAACCGCGAAGCCCGAACGATATTTATCCACCAACGCAAGTATGCACGAACTGTATTAGACCGTTTTAAGAAACTGGTAACATATCCAGTTGAAACACCATCAGACTGTAATGCCAAGTTAACAACCCAAATGCAACCAAAGACACAACTTGAAAAATAACAAATGCAAGACATCCCCTACCGCGAAGTTGTCGGCAGTGTCATGTATCGCATGGTTGGCACAAGGCCGATCTAGTGTTCTATATGCGTGATGTAAGCCAATTTCTTGCTTATCCTGGACAGGAGCATTGGAAAACAGTGATTAGAGGACTGGAGTATCTCTCAGGTACGGACGACCTTGGTCTCTTACTGGGAAGATCAAAGTTGGTAAATGCAACAACTCTTGCCGACCACATCACGGCGTACACCGACTCAGACTATGCCAATTGTCCTGACACTAGACGCTACGTTGGTGGCTACACCACTATGGTAGACCAAACCCAATTTCCTGGCTTTCGAGGAAGCACCACACCGTTGTGCTCTCGACAACGTAAGCTGATTACATTGCACTGTGTCATTGCATGCAGGAGTTGATTTTCCTTAAGCTACTGCTAAAAGAACTTGGATTCTTAGCCTCAAAAGCAGTCAAGATCTAAGAAGACAACCAAAGCTGTATTAAGATCTCGAACAATCCGGAATTACACGGCAACTCAAAGTATATTGATATTCGATATCATTTTGTACAAGAAAAGGTGGAGCGACATGAATTTAGTATTCTATACTGCAACACCAAAGCTATGGTAGCAGACATTTTTACTAAAGCTCTTGATAAGCACCAATTTAGAGACATAAAAAACAAGTTAGGTATGCACTCTCTCACTAAACTTAACAGTTAAACATACTTTAAAATTCACGATAAATTTCACCATTCATATATTACTTCACAACCTATAAAGAGTCACATGGTAATTAAAACTTTTACATTAAAAGGTTTTCTCATTTACTTTCGGCAAGGTTTTATACTCAAAGAGTTTTTCCTGGCACACAGACGCCAAATTTACATTTATTTTACAATAGAACAAAAGTGAAGGTAAAAATGAAAAATATATTTAGAACATAATCTAATAATGCAACGTTATGAACGAACATCACTATGTCGATCCACTCACCGTAGTCGTCCAAAAGGCGCTGAGACGAGTCGTCAAAACCTGTCCTCTGGGCTCCACGGACCTGGAGAACAAATGCATGTCCAACTGCCATTGTATTACTGGCAGCAACCAAGTAGATACCATCTTCTAAAGGCAACCGTACTATGGCAGCGACACCAGGGTGTCCAGTACGGTGCCTGTTGTACTCAATATCCTCCAATGATAGACGAGAACCACCTACATGTAGTTGTAAAATAAAAGCTCGAAAACTTTTCCACGGTACTCCACGAGAAAGGTTTTGTCTTAATTCCGTAGCTCTAGAAAGGAACTCCTCAATATGGGAGTTCCGAACACCAAACGGGCCTCCCACTAGCAGCAATGCATGTTGCAGTGCGAGAAACATGCATGTACCCGTCGGATTAGCACCAGCAACCGATGGGTACCGTTCGCTGACGAACTGGAAAAATCTTGAACACGCCCTCCATTGACCCACTCATCAACGACTTTAATTGCGTCTCCCAAACCATCTTGGAGGAGCATGGCCCGTGGCTCCCATGTGCGAGGAAGCCGGTCATGCTTCTGAGTTCTCCAAAGGGCTCTGTAGACTAGAGTACCCATAGTCGTTATGTTGCTGTCTTTGATGTATCCAACTTTCCAAACTTGCGGCGCTAGTTTTTTTTTTCTTTGGTCGTCGAGGCCGTTTTGCTGTGACCGCACTGAAAAACCCGGCTCGATATGGGCTGGGGGCGTCCTAAATTTAGTACCTCAGCGAAGTGACTGGAAAGATATATCAGAGCTATTAGGGACCACCACGCTGTCGGTAACCCGAGTTATTGCCGCAGCTACCTCCACTGAGATCTATTCTCGCTCTAGTAATGTTGATTGGCTCGATGAAACATCCGTAGGTGCACTTAGAGGCAGCTGAATAGTTGCAGACGCAGTAGTAGCTAGGGTTATTGACGTAGCCTTCACAAGCTGCTGCCCACAGACCAAACTGTCCATCCTGACCACCTGGGTGGACCGAGGCATGATCCCTGAGGGTGGCGTTTGATTACGGAGCCTCAGACCAATCTGCCAGGTCCTCACGGTGAGCTGGACGAAGTTGAACAGCTGTACGGGAATCAGGCACCGTCTGCATTTGGGTTGTAGAGCTCTGGCGGTGCTCGACTGCCTCAGGAAGGTGCTCTGCTGGCTCAGGAATGTGCTCTGCCGGCTCAAGAAGGTGCTCTGCTGGCTTTTGTGATGCTGTGCTGGCTCAGATTGTTCTGTGCTGGCTCTCGAGATGCTGTGTTGGCTCAGGTGGTGCTCTACGAGCTCTGGAGGTGCGTGTGGGTGCTCCAGAGGCAGCAGAATCGACAATGGGCAGTAAATGGGCATCGCAGAGCAAGTTACCTATCTGCCGAGCAGCACAGCTTGTGCTGAGGCCTGCTGGTAGCTCTTTAAACATGCATCTCTCAAATGTATGGCTCCTGTAGATGTAGTAGCCTACAAGTAAGTATTTTTCTCTGCCACGCATGTGCAGATAAGACGGCCATATGTGTCGGTCTAAACTTCAACAATTGTCCCTGCCAAAATGTATCACTCTCAAAACTAATTCGTTTTCAACTTTCGAGTCACTTTACAATCTGCCACCTGATGCACAGGTGGCCATATGTCAGTTTGGACTCCACCTCGCCAGAAAACTGCCCTGGCGAGGAGAGTCCAAATCCGGTCTCCGTTCGGCCGTAGCCCGTCTAGGAGCTTCAAAAACGCAAAAACACGAATTAATGTAGACATTTGGTAGATTGACTGAACACTTTCAAGAGGGGTTTGGCAGACCAATCAAAATACGTGTTTTATATTATCCAATGACGTTCCCTGATGTCGATCCAGGGAGGCTGTTGAAGTTAGGGCCCGTCACAAGAACCGCCTCTACACCGTGTTCTCTATAAACTAATAATGGAGGGACACGGCGCTTTTGACTCTAATAAATAATGTACTAAAATGTCTGGAACATTAGTACGATGAATGGTAGCGCCAATCCTAGACTACGCTTCTGAATGCCGCATACTAGTTTCTTGTTAGTAGCCCACTACTTTCTTAAACGTTAATCTCACTTCTTCTTTTTACCTCTTCCTGCTCCATCTTTCTTCTACCTGCGCCCGTGCTCCCCGCAACATAAATAAACTATCTTTCTTTAACGTACCTTCATCTTCTCAAGTTCTGTTCTCGCACCTCCATCCAGTCTTGCGCCTCGCCAATGGTTTGAGCTGGCTGCACCGTATGTCATCGATTTCTAAAACTTCTTTGTGGAGTTCTGCACTGCCCTGTTTTGTCGGTTACTACCCCCGTCCTGTAGGCCTCGACCCTTTGATTCCGCCAACTATTACGTCAACAGTCCGCGCATCCCCGCTGGCTTTACCTAGAAAATGTCGAACTTTCTTCCTCCTCTCATGACGATGTTATATTTCCTGCTTGATTCATGGATCGAGCTAGAAGCACATTTCCGTCGTTTGGCGATAGCAACTGGGCTGGGCGATCAGTGACCGTCAATAAAGTTTTATTTGTCTTCTTGGTTTATGAAATTACACAATACAGAGGCAAATCTGAAAATAAGAATAATATCAATTTTCACAGAATAATTATAACCAATAAATTTTCGTCAAAGTAAGAACTAACGCATTGGAAGTCCGTGCATCGACAAGGAGGGCATTAGTGAGCTGCCGCGCACGCAGAACCGCCACGACGACACGCATCTCGAGCACAAACAGTCCCTGCCGTTTGCGCTACCGAGTGATGGCCGTAAGGTGCCCAATGCCGCAGTTCGTCGCGCGCTGTTTGGAGGAGATCGGCCTCGAAGGCCGCTGTGGGATGCCTTTACGCGCGTTGTTCGACGCCATGGACCCAGATAACGACGTGGCCTACCGCCACTACGCTTGGAGTGTGCTGCGTGGTATGGACAGCCAGTTGAGCTTCCACATCATGCGTCCACTAGAGAGAAACACAGTTAATGCAGTCGATGTACCTGACAGGAAGGTGACGCCTAGTACCGGAGAAGATGGCGCCACGCTGCGGCGAAAACGCAAGTGGGAAACCACTCTTCTTGTTAGTCCAAGCGTCGACTCACCTCTAGTGAAAGCACCAACGGATGACGAGGTAGAACGTACACCCAAGCGACAAAAATCGAAAAGCCAACCGTTGCAGCCAGTTCTGCCGTCTATGCGGCGTATTGCGGCGCAGAAGCAGCGTCGGAGACTGTCAGAGTCTGATTGCGAAGGTCGAGATAGGTCAGAGAGTGCGAGGCGTGTACGGCGACGGCAGGGCAGTACGGATGGCAACAGAGATGGAGATGTAGACGGGGGCGAGAATGACACAGCGATGGATGACGGGGTCATGAAGGCAGACTCAAAGAAACAGAGCAATGGATGCACGCAGGCTCAGGAAGGGGAGAAAGATGCTGAGGTCAGCATTAAAATGGAAGAAGGAGACTCTGCTGATGAAACGCAGTGGGTATTACGAAGTCCACGAGGCTACCGCCTCGGAGAGGCGGTGGAAATTGGTGGACTCAACTATGAAGATGCTGTGGCAAGCGATCAAGATGGCGTGCTGGGTGTAGTGGCTTGCGAGGGGCTGCGATTAAAATATTTAGGAGTGCAAGATGCAAGCTCTATGGATACGATTTCGCCACAGTTTGATTTGTTGGAAATTATCGGTCGCTCGAGAATACGTGGAGAAAATGCTGCAGCATTGACCAATTCACGGCTATTTGGAGACTCGCGGAAGCTGCACTATCTGCTCGATATGTTGATTGCCTGTAAGTACGTTGTGAAAAACATCGTGACGGCTGACCAGAGGCGGTTCAACATCGTTCATTTGAGGCGGTTTGCCAGCAAATTTCACCCGTCGATGATATCGCCATCGGCTACAATAGCTCGGCAGTCGTTCCCGAAAGAAGCTTTGGCGCAGGTCATCGTAGGTATGATGAAAGCACGAGGAGAAAGAACGTGCGTGTTTGCAGATATCGGTCGGGAATTGGGCTACGGCAAGCGGCACCAGGAGCAACTACGAAACTATTTTATCCAGCAGATGAACGCAAAGCCGAGCTTCCCTTTGAAATTGTTCATGGCACGATGTAAAACGGCTGGTGAGTACATTGGACGAAAGTTATGGTGTATCCGTCTACGCAATGGTTTGTCGTGTACATCCAGTGCACCTCATCGACGGCGAGGCTTGTCCGAGAATTTCGAGGAGCTTGGCCCTGATGCTATAGCTGCTGGTCGCCCTGTAGTTGAACGCGGGGTCGTGGAGCAAATGTATGTGGCCATTCAAGACCGAGAAGATGCTGGTGCCACGGTTCCTGAGCTTCGAGATATTTTAGGTGTTCCGACGTTCAAACTGCCGTACAAACTCGCGCAGGGATTGATCTCAAATTACAATATTTCAGTCGAGCAAGTCGTCATGGGCAAAAGCACGATGTATCGGATGTTTGTTCCCGGTGCTGGGAAGAAGGACGACAGTAGTCAGGATGCTGCAACGGGAAACGCCACAAATTCGACTGACTGCAATGTTGGGGTACGGGTAACTCGCACCACTGACAAGTATAGCACACCTAAAGGAGCGGAAAGTCACAGTGGTAATAGTGGGCAACTCCAGCCAGGCACCATGATGGAGGCAACACGAGGAATGGTGAGGGCTTCAACGATCGACAGGCGACGAAACTATATTTTAAAGCGGGTGCAGATGGAGAAGGTTGTGTCGCTGCATCAATTACGTACCGGATTAATTGAGATGGAGCGAGTGTGTGAAGCCACTACCATGGACATTCGTTCAGTACACCGTATTGTTGATGAGCTTGTCGATGAGAAGAAAATGACCACTATGGATATTTCCCTGCCGCCAAAGCAGGTTCTTCAGAAAGCACATCGGAAAGTGAAGTGTGCGGTTTTGCCCGGGTACCAGCGCAGTCGTGAAGCAATCCGAGAGTTTATCAAGGCGTACGAGGAGGAGCAACAGCGAAAATACCAGGCAAATTTCGCTGCTCACGATAACGACGACTATGTTGTCGTAACCAATCGCCGACAACAGCGTCGTTCCAGTGGTTATGTCGTAAAAGAAGCCCCCACCCAGAAGCCCCGTGACCAGGAGGTTGTTAACTACAGCGCAGTATCTTACAAATTGGCTCGGATTGGGCTAGCGAAGCTACAAAAGCAAAGTCGAAGACTTGGTATGTTTTTCGGTATGATGTACAAGTGCCGCGCGTTTCACGGCATGATTTGGGATCGAATAGCGAATCTAAGGGCTCAAAATGCGGTTGGTAAACCTCGTGATACAGAGACCAGACTAGCTTCCGATGGTTTGAAGGAGATAACATTCACGCTGAAAGATGTGCTGGATCTTCTTAGTGTTAAAGAGTACATCCAGCTTGTCGGCGTGCCAGGGCTACTCTATGAGCAAGAAGAAGCGGCTGTACGGTTGGCTGTGTCGAAAGGGGGCTCATGGGATGTGCTGCCTGAATCACTTGTGGAGAAAGTCAGGGGGTGCGAAGCAGATCGATTTTCGAAGATTGTGCGTGTTTTGCTTGATCTGAGGCTCCTTCAGATAGTGCACGACACTTCTTCTGCCGGCCTATTCAACGTTTTCCAGACATCCGATGACTTTGACTCAATTGTTTCGCGAGTGGCGTTTGCGACGTTATCAGGGGGATTATTTAAGATCAAGTGCCATGTTTACATCAGTGTGAAGCAAGGCTCCAGCGTGTTGCACCGACTTCCATCCGAATATTCGTATGCTTATGCTTCGGGCTTTTCGTGCAAGAGTAAAAGTGACCACTTTTCTGGGCGTGTCCCTCTGGAATTCGATTTCAAGGAAGTGGACGATATTAAAGCATATTGGAAGTCACTGCGCTTTTTGAGCCTTGAGGGGGCTCAACTTGGTACGAAGTCTACTGAAGCCAATAGTGTGAGTATCAACCTTGACGGCACTGTTATTCGATCAGCTCCTTTGTCGGACCACAATATCTACGTACTAAAAGCGTGGGTACCCCACTCGACGACGAAGACAAGAAATAGCACGGCTCGAGCTAAAGCAGCTGCTGGGCCTATCCAGGCGCTGAAGCGTAAGCGCTATAACTCGGATGTGGAAGAATCTTCACAAAAACGACGGAGGTTGGTCAAAACCAGCAAAGGCTCGATCTCGGCACTGATGACTCCAGTTGATACAAGTGAAGCCGGAGTCAGTAAGTTCCGCAAGCAAGTTGGTGCCAAGAAAACTTGCCGAAATTTGAGATGGACTCTTGAAGATGATCTTCGACTGATTGACCTCTACCTTGAACAAATGTCGTGTCGATGGTTTATCGAGGTGCCTCTAGCACTTCAAAGAAAAGAGGAGCGTGTTGCATTTCGAACTACGAACCTTTCACGCACATTGATTTCGTGGAAGGAGCTCAGTAAAGTCTTCAAAAAGAAGCCGGTCGAGTGTCTGCTTCGCGTAAATGATTTATTGGAAACACCAGCTATTCAAGCGAGGCTGGAGAGGGCTAAGGCTACCATCACGCAGATGAAGAACCCCAGTGGAGAATTTCACGAGGAGATTGCAATTATGCACCAACCACGCTTGGTAGCTTTGCTCTGTCGTGCATTGCAAGTGATCCTGCATGAACGATCCGGTTACTACTCTGTTCTGGCAGACATGCTTATGAACAACTGGAAAGAAGCTGAGGTGAAGTTGGTATGGAGGTATCTCTGGCTGGCTGGAATCATTACCCGTACCCCCCAGGCGAATGAAGGGAAGGATCAAAAGCAACGAGGTTTTCAGGTCCACTCGAAGGTGTTTGAAATGAAAAGCTTGAAGATCCCTCACTACTTGATGGAGACATTCTGCGAGGCTGCCAAATATTTGTCGTTCGTTAACGAAAATATTGATGAAGCCACAATGATGGATGAAGAAAATGATTGCTGCTTTGAGCATGAACTTGAAGTGAACATGCCCTCTGGACAAGTTAGTGTGGCACTATCATCCATGGTTTCGGGGTTCTCTCATCTTGTCCCCTCATTTGCAGCACCTGGTAAGCACTCTGGGGACACTCGTGATATTCAGCGGGCATTGGCTGTGAAAGGTCTGGCAGGGCATTTGTCGCGACAATGGGGCGGGGCGTTTCCAGAGGACTTTTTGAAAGAATACTGGGGTGTAAAGTCCGTGTTTGGCGTATCTGACGTGAGAACACAAGCCCAAAAAATTAAAACGGTGGAGGCATTTTCCAGTAGCGGTCCAGTTCATCAAGATCCGACAAGGGACACCAGATCAAAGAAACGGAGGCGCTCTCAACAGCATTCGTTGTCTTCATGGTTGTTTGTTGCACTCTCCGAAGCTACTGACTCAGGTTTGACAATCAACGAGCTCGTTGAAAAATACACAGCGACTGGACTTGCAGCCAATGCGGAACTCAGGGCCGTTTCCACTACTCAAATTCAGCGCGAGGTGGATGAAATGATTTACGATGGGAGCGTTCTGGAGGTTAATGGATATGACCACTGTCGTTTCGTACTGCGGGAATATGCAAACCTCTGGACTTTGCATCCCTACCGGATTTCAAGCGATTCAACGGCGGAGAAGGTTCACTTTCGATTCGATAAGGACAGCACCGTTGTGGCACGCCCGTGGCTTAACTTGGACGGAAGCGTCAACACAAAGATGGCTTTTTCATTGAAGCGCAAGGTCGTGAATATTGTAATGTGCTGTCCTGGAATTCAAGACAGCGTTGTTCACAAGAAGATGCGCAAAATTATTAGCCTACAGGACATGCGCTCACTTTTGGAGGAACTGATGGCTGGTGGGATCATATATGCTCGAGTGTTCCGGGATTCTCAGCCGTCGATCACTAGCATCTTTGGCCAACCAAATAGTCCTCCACGCCGCGAAACTGATATATTCGCGTTGTCACCCGGCGAACTACGATACGTCGACTTTTCTCGAGAACACCTGCACTACTTCCCGTCGGTCAATTGTATGGAGCGTTTCGGAGCAGAAGTCTGTGACGAAGATCTTGGGTGATTAGCAGTGGGGAGCGGTAGAATATCATGACCCGATATTTATTTTGACTTAGCTCGTTCCTGCCTATCGTTATACATAGCTGGTTACCGCACAATTTGACCCGCTAGACTGTATTCGCGCGAAGGAGTTGTGCTACCTGCGGTGCCTGTCTTCTGGTTTCCGAGGGTCGCTAAAGTTTGTCGCTTGTGTTCAATTAGGTTTTGGATCACGCTCAAGACGTTCCTTTGTTTGTCATCGAGGACATGTCCAGTGGATGCTGGAGTAGTAGACCGAACCGATGAGCGTCTGACCGATGAACCGTTCGCAGTTGGTGGTGTTCGTCGTTGTGGCTGTTGTGGTTCTTGTCGAGAAACAACACCTCGTGAAGAAGGCCTTGGCGTGCTGACACCTGCTGCTATACGACCGTTTTCGTTGGGTGGCACATTGGCAGACTTCTGTGAATGAACAGCCTCATTCTTATCTTCACTCTGGAGTCGCGTCAACGTGGAAATGTCGGGTTTGCTTGGCTTCGGATTAGGGTCTAGTATAGGCTTGACGGTCGGCGTGGCGGGTCTGTTGATAGCAGTACCATTTGACTGGGCAAGCCGCTCGTACATACTCAAGTAGGGGGCCGCTCGGTGTTTCAAGGGTGAGTTGGGGGTTCTGGACATGTTGGGTGAAAACGGAGCAGGTGGTGGAGATATCGGTCCTGAACCTTGTTGATATTTCTGTAAGCCAGCTCGAGCGCGCTCATGGGTAGGCTCGATCGGAGGAGGAAGAAACATTGTCCCATCGAACTTTGATGCAGCGTCCCCGGGGAGCAATGGCTGTACAGTAGTGGCAGGTCGTGGTCGAATCTGCTTGTGGATCACAAATTGCTTCTTGTCGTCGTAGATCCGCGCTGCAACAAGACCCGCATAGAACTTGTGAATAATTAGTTCAACAAGGAAAACGAGGATCATTTACCACCGTACAATATGAAAGAGATTTGGTAGTTGACACTTCTTTTGTTTTGTACTTGGCCGTACTCCGCATCTTCTTGTCGTCCAGCATGAGCAGACTGGGGATCATATCCAGCATTGGAACATGGTATCCAGGTTTTTGACTGAGTGGGTTGCCTCGAATTGTCAAGTGCGTCAGGTTCTGGTTCAGCGAAAGAGCTCTCAGCGCCTCTGGGCTGAAGAAAGCACGAGGGATCAGTAAATAAGAGCTACTCGTTACCACACCCACTGCTTGAACGTACAATTCAATGAGGTTGTCGGACATGTCCAGGTTTTCCAAGAATTCGAGTGTTTCAAGCCCTTTCGTGTTGAGGAGCCTGCACACAACCAGCGTCAATGTTCCATTGAGACACAGCATGCTGTATACATCCGTGATCATACCTGTTGCCACTCAAATTGACACGCACGAGCCGCGGGCAGAACTCTAGCGCACTCACATCGTCCAGACGGTTAAATGCCAGGTGCAATTCCTGCACAAACTTCAAGCGCTCAATCCCTTGAATGCTCGCGATGGAATTGAACGAGATGTCCAATGTCACGACTTCAGTGGGTATCGAAGCCGGGATCTTGTCGATCTCGTTGTTAGACAGATCGATAGTGTCGGCCGTTGCAAACACTCGAAGAGTGCGGTCGACCTGCCCCACAGTAAGTCCTCGTCCCTGCACGAGCCTGTGAGTTTCTTTTTTTTTACTTCACCTAGGATACCAGCAACATGTTGGGACGTACAGACAGGTCGCAGAATTTCGATTCAGCGCCATCCAACCCAATGCTTCCTCGCCGTGCGGAAGACGCCATCTAGTCAAACCAGTAAGCAATCGTTTGTCGTCAGGAAAACCACGAGATGCCAAGCACAGCACGAAACGCACAGCCAGCGTCTCTAATAATAATACCGTCACTCAAAAAAAAAAAAACTATGAAGGAATTCGATGCTGGAGGATTAACAATCTGGGACAAAGGGTGTCGAACAGAGCCAACGTTGAAGTGGGTCATCGCGTTTAAGTCCGATCGTACCTAGTGCGACTCAAGGGACTTCTGGCCAGCCACAGTGGAAAAGAAGAGCAAGTGCAGAGGTCCTTCTGTCGTTCTTCAGTATGGAGCAGCCTTCCGCGCCCACCCGAGGCCGCAAGCGCCGCGGCGGCAAGCGCAAGCGCAGCACTAGCCACCACAGTGAGGATGAGGAGCGCAAGAGCGAAGAGCCGCAGCCCAAGACTCAACAGGAAGAGGAGAAGAAAGAAGAGAAGAAAAGCGAGACCCCCAAGCAGTGGAATTGTCCCGCCTGCACGTTCCTTAACGGGGCGTCGCGCTGCTTCTGCGAGATGTGTGCGACTGCTAATCCTTCTCCACCCCCGTCTGCCGCTCGTTCATCTGGAGGAGACTCGGAATGGAGCTGTCCTGCCTGTACCGTGGTGAATCTCGCTCCTATGCGCGTGTGCGCCGTCTGTGGGACGCTGAATCCGCGACCGGCAGGGCTGAGCATTTCCCGTCTCTCGAATATGCTCGGAGACGAGTCGTTGTCGTCTTCTAGTGAGGACAATGATGAAGAGGATAGTGACAGTGACGACGAAGATGAAGAAGAAGATACTTGGATCTGTAGAGCTTGTGACACATTGTCCGTTGGGCATGTGTGCTCGAACTGCTTCTCGCAACGACCGAAAGTTGCGCGGAAAACAGCAGCTGACGAGAAGAAAAATAAAGACGAGATGAAGCAGGCGCTGCTGAAACAACGCAAACGTCGGAAACGCGAGAAGAAGCTGCAGGGGAGGTCCAAGATGGCCTATGGCGTCTCCATTTATGAACTGAAGAAAATGATCTTGGAACCCAAGAGCAGCCGCTTGGTAGACACGTTGCAGACGCTGACCCACACGCTGGCGATGATGGATGCGTCGGCGGATAATGAGTGGGCTGACGGACCTTCGTTTCTAATCCGTGGCTTTGGTGCCGGGAGAGCATCAGAGACGGCGAAAGACCCGGAGCTTCTGACAGTGCTAGCCGACATTTTCAGTGAACGTGAACGGAATTATCCAGCTGAAGTTCGACTTTTAGCGCTGCAATCTGTTAACTATTTGATGAAGATGGACCGGCACATGTTTGCACGAGCGAAACTTGCGGAGGTTGTTGGGCTATACATCACTGAGCTTCTAGCATGGAAGAACAAGGACAGCACAGATACTCAGACCTGCATTGACACAAAGAGCAAGCAGATGATCGTGGAAGAGTGCTTAAATGGCTTGTCCAGTATGTGCAGTACCGAGGCGGTCGCGCTTCGTGATCTTCTGGCGTGTGAAAACTTTGTCGGTTATCTCGATTTCGTGCTAAGCCTTATCGATGGAGACGACAAACAGGATGATGGCTTTCATCCTAGTATCGTAATGACGGCTATTAGCATTTTACAAAAATGCTGTATGAAGTTGCGATGGAGTGGAAAATCCCGACAAAAGTGTCGTTCAAGTGATGGTACGATTCCAAGTTTCTCCCGGGCAATATCTCCCAGGGGAACGTCTCAAGACGCCCAACTTACGTTGGAACTTGCTTCTAAGTTGACTGGCTTTCTTCGACGTGTTTTAGAGCACAAACACGTTCCGCTTCACGTCAAAGCAGCAAAGTGTTTGCTTCTTATATTTCATCGCACTCCTCATGATGTTATCGGGAAGCTTATGACGCCTGACATTCTGCGCAAGTTTGTAGAAGTGGTAGTGAATACCAGTGGTGAAGAGTCTGAAGAATCCCGTCTCGCAATGGTCACTCTGCTGCTGCATTTATTTGACAACCGGGTGCAGCTTGTTAACATGTTCGTTCGGGAGAAGATTTACGCCGAGTTGTTTGGTGGTATGCTGGAATTGTTGCGGTCTTCATCAACAACGCTCCGGACCAATGTTTTGAAACTCACGGCATTGCTTACTCGAGTGGTATGCAGAAACCACTTGTTGGGGTCTGCAGACAGCTTACGACGCAATTCGGCCGACAAATCTGCTTCAGAGGAAAGAATCCATTCTTCTTCAAAACGTTCTGCGTCAAGGTCGCCCCAGAGCCGGCATAATCGTCAGCGTCTGAACTCGCTACCAGATCCAGACGTGCTACCCACTCTTTTGCTCGACTTCATCCGGGCAGATTCGATTGCTGCTGTTAATGTTCTGCTGAAGGATGGTGCAGACTTGAACTTCCCCAAGATGTTTGACGTTCACGAAAACGAGATCGATAAACCGCTTAACGTTGCAGTCGAGTGCGCATCTCTCGGCATGGTTCGACTTCTTTTGAAACGCGGCGCGGACATTCATCAAGTAGGAATCGGTGGGACGGCACTCCACGTTGCAGCTAGGACTGGTCGCTGTGATGTAGCTGCTTTTCTTCTTCAATGTGGGGCACGTGTCCAAGCTAAAGATCGGGAAAAGAAAACCGTCATGGATGTGATTAGCGCGGTGGAGAAAACAGCAGATGCTTCAGTGGGGTTGACTCCTTCCCCGATGAAAAAGTTACTGGAGCTTTATCAAACACCAACAGGCACACGACATTTCGACATGGATTTATCCGAAAATGACGAAGTGGCTGGCAGTAGGAATCGAGGGTGGTTTTACCCGTCAGACGATGAATACGGCGATGATGACGATGACATGGATGGTGATGAACTTGAAGGTGAAGAAGGATATTACATGGATTATGATGATGACGAAGACGATGACGAAGATGGTTTTGATGGCGCTGGCCGGCGCGACGAAGAAATGGGTGATGAAGAAATTCCTAGCGATGAAGATATGGAATATTACGGTGGCGACATTCACAAAAACCGCCTTGATTCAGTTTCATCCGAGTCAGAGATGAAAACTGAAGAGACTGGAAAAGATACACGTATGATAGGTGACAGCAGTTTCAACTCTGCGAGGCGGACGCGTTCATCGTGTGCTGCTGACAAAAACGATGATGAAGCGGTGTTGAAGGCAGAAGCTTTCAGTGCTACGACGGACGAGGTGTATGACTTTAGCCTCTCCATTGCCCAATGCCTGTTGGCAGTGCTGCGTGATATGGACATCCAAAACGTGGAGCGCTCTGTTATATCTTCTATGGCATGTGTTTTGGAAATGGCGCCGTCACAGCTTATTCGTACGCTCAAAGAACCAGATGTGATGCTGATTTTAGACACAGTGCACTTTTTGCTGCAAGGTGAAAAGCATCACCAAGTTGGTTTAGATGCAGCAACTTCTGTGGTAATGACGCCAACTTCTGCTCCAACGGGTACGCAAACAGGAGGTTCAGCAGCTCAAAACACCAATTTGCCGTCATTTATTCTTGCAGTTCGTATCTTGCAAGCAATGGTGAGGAAGTCGTCTAAAGAGTCTTCTATCTTTCATCAAATTGAAAGAAGAGGTATCAGTGAGCAGATCGAGCTGTTGAACGATGTCTCAGCGTGTTGGGTCAGCAAGTCTCAGGAAGGAGCTTATCCTCGGACTCCTGGTGACACAATTTTTGGAAGAGGGCTGGATTTGCTAAAATCACTCCGTGCAGACATGCTTGAAAGCGGGATGCTTCATCTTCATAAGCTCCGGAACCTTGCCAGGCGTTTGAAGGATTTTTCTGATACATCCGATTTGTGTGAGAATGAGCTCGTTTTAGTTGACTTGGTGGATCTTTTCGAGCAACCAAACTCGATTACAACCTATGAGTTCAAGCAGTCCGAGCTGTTGCCCGCCGTGCTGCAGTACCTGTTGCCACAAGGTGAGTTAGAGGAAACCCGAGCTATGATGCTGATGCAAGCTTTCGAGCGCTACCCTTCTGCCTTGAAGCACCTGGTTTTTCGACTGCAGAGTATTATTACGCAAGAGGAGGCATTTCCGTTGGTTTCTTTCGCCACTGGCAAGGGAAGAGAGCTCTATCCGCTAACTCGCCAGCTGAAGATTGCTTTCATGCGGCCTGGTGACAGAAATACTGGTGATAGGCAGCATGGAGGTATGTCTAGCCGTCCAAAAGGGAAATCTATTCACGCATCGCCGCTGACGCACTTCCAGTCATTTGAGCGAACTGTTTCCCGCTGCATGCCTGTGGTCGACTCGGATCTTTCGTTGCTGTATCTTAACATGGTGGGTCATTCTATCCAGAAAGTTGTGGAGGGGAAGTGGAGAAAGTTCTTGGTTGTGGGGTATGACGATATTCGATCTTTCCACTTGCTTAAACCTATTGGTGGCACAGACGAAGACCTGGCAGAGATGGTGCTTCATGACTCTCAGTGCAAATTGATTGGGAACGTTGCAGTATACGAACGTGTTACGTTGGATCTGTCACTTTTCGGGTCATCTGATGTCGTTGACAGTAGTGGTCATTCAGATAACAAAAAGAAGCGAAAGAGCAACAAGCGCAAACGAAAGTCCTCGGCTCAAAAGCTCCAACAGCTTGACAACGATGACGCCTTTCAAGTGGAGGTTAAAAATGCAGGTGGGCTGAAAATGGAACGTTTACCAGGAGCTTGGTATGCGGCAGTTCTTGTCAATGAATCAGGTGAAGTCCTCAAATCTAGCGACGGAGGCCTGCAGACGTGCGAAGACGTGCTTGCAGCTCAGACTACTCACTCCGCGAGAATATTATCTGAAAACCGGATCGTTCGCAAGGTCCCAGCTCATTACCTTCGTCCCCGGGCACTCCAGCCACAAGTGGGCAGCGTTGTTGAGGTGGACGGATCTTTGGGAGAAGTCACTCAAACCTATAGTAGTGACCACTCCTCGAGTAGCCCCGCAAACGACCTCCTGGATGTGAGAATCAGTTCCGATATTGAAAAAGCGCGCGTGAAGAAAGATCGTGTCCGATTTCCGCCATACTGGGCGGCCACTCCTAAATTCGGAGGTGACGACAGCCAAATTGAGGCAATGAGCATGCGACGACTCTTCCCAGCCCGGGACAGCTCGTTGATGGCAGGCAGCGTTGGTGATCGTGTGTGGGTTTTTCCTCCAACAGGGTCTTCCGTCAAGAATTTGTGTGCGGCGGGAACGATTAAGAGCTTTCCTTCGGGGTTGGAGTCAATTCGTGAGGCTTCTACGGTTCTTGTGGAAATTTCGTTTGGATCAACCGATCCTCCTCTCGCTGTGAAAGTGAAGCAAAATCGAATCCTGAACTTTGCTGCCGATGGTGGCATGCTATCTGGTCGTGCCCCTTCTCGCCTTTTAGCGGCACTGCAGATGGCATCAGGGCGAAGTGGCTCCAGTAGATTGTTTGGCGGAAGGCTCCACGGCCAAGACAGCAGCAACTCAGCGATTCACCGTGCGTTTGAAAGAGCAGCAGGATCATTCCAGCAAAATCGACTTGGAGGTGGACTTGGATCTTCCGGTAGAGCGATGGAACAGCTCCGTAATTTTATATCGCGTGGTGGTCATAATGCACCCAGCGATGTTGATGCAACAGAGCAAGCTCAAGCATCGTCACAAGGTGCCGAGGCAAACTCTCTTCCAAGCGAACCTATCGGGTGCGAAGTTGAAGAAGCTTCCGCTGTGGTATCATCTACCTGTACTGGTGCGAAGATTACAGAGCAGCCGAGATCGTCTCCGCGAAAATTAAGTGAAGAAACTTCGTCAACGCTGCAAGATTATATCAAGCACGAGGATGCCAAGCCTAAGATGACTTGTTCTCAGTTGCCAAAGGTGAACTTGGTGGTGGGATTCCGCAAATGTGATGCTAGTGCCACATCTCAAGATCGAATTGTGGTTTCTTCCGAATTTGGCCTGGAGCGCATCGAGAAAAACAAGGCGAACAAGAACGCACCTGTGGCGTCGCATCTTATTCATCTGAATGTATCCACACAGCGATTTGAAGCAAAAGCCGGTGCTCGTAAGGCCTTGCTGGACGTCTTCAATTCGTTCAACGGATCCTCGTTCTCTGGGGGCTCTCAAAGCAAGAAGCGGAAGAAGCTGCCGCCTATAGCTCAACGAACATCGGAAGCAGGTCCTTGGGATATCGAGAAGTTTATCGCATTTATGCTTGCAGTACGCGGCCTGGCTAAGTACGACCATTCCGGATCAATCGCGAAATATTGTGTGACGTTTTCGAAGTTTGCAGATCCCGATACGAGTCGGCGACTGCTGAAGCCCGAGGAGTTTGTTTCACTCATGGTCAATGAGTGCAAAGATGGCGGAAAGTCGAAGCAACTGCTAAAGTTTTTGCGATCACGAGGTTATTCGGAGAAATCGTTGACTTCTGGGGGATCTCGCACTAGCAGTGGAGACGATGAAGAGGAGAAAGATTCACCAAAGAACGCTCATGCTAAAATGCCGGGCCACAAAACGCTGCGTCAGCCGGTGGTGCTTCGCGGATTCGCTCCTGATCAGAATGTGCTAAAATGTGTGGAGGACCTGCGCCAAGAATACCGTACCAGAACGATCTCTAGCAGTGAGTTTGGGGCAGAAGCCGCCCTGCCGCCCTGGAAGCTGACCTACAAACTTTACTGTGATTTCCAAGTCGAGTGGGAGGCAGAACGTTCCTCAAAAACTATTGTATCAGATTCTCTGGATGCTGAGGCTGCGACGTTAGAACCTTTGGCAGCTCTGGAGTGTAAACCGCCTGCAAGCTTACTTTTGCGTGGCGTTGTTGCCCTTGATGGTTCGAACGCGAATGGTGCTTCAGAAGCGTCTCGGTGGCTGAGTCGGATCTCTACATCACAGACTGACAGCGTCTCGCGTGACAGACTGGACATCCCTGACTCGGTAGCAAGTGCAGTGCGCTTGCTCCACTATTTATTTCAGTTCCGAACGGATGTGACTTCTCTCGATGAAGCACTGTGGACGAGCCCGCGATTGTATAATAAGCTGGAGGCACAGATGCAAGACGTGCTCTCCATGTGTAGTGGTATTTATCCGTCCTGGTGTGATGCATTGGTTACTCATTGCAAATTCTTCTTCCCTCGTGAACTTCGGGAAAAGTTGTTCCGATCAACTTCTTTTGGTTGCACGCGCTCGTTGCACTGGTTCCGTAACCAGCTGAATATCGAGGAAAGCTCAGCCGACTCGATGTCTGCAATGGTCGGGGGAGGTATTTACAACCAAGAAATCACCATATCCCCCATCCCGAAAGAGCGCGTCAAGGTGCATCGCGAAAACATTTTGCAATCTGCGGAGGCAGTGATGAAGATGCACGCAAAACGCAAGGCTATCCTGGATGTGGTTTTTGTTGGAGAGAAAGGTTATGGATCTGGCGTGACAGCAGCATTTTACTCAACGACTGCTCACGCGTTGCAAGTGGTAACCGAGAATCAAAAACATCGTTACTGGATTCCTGGCGAGGATGACGAGGCCGAAGCTGTAAAAGCCCAAGCTCGGCATGTCGATGGAGTTGACGTCGTCGATGCCATGGCTGATGACGCGGCTGTAATCCGTCACCCCAACAATCTGTTCCCGTATCCTCATCGTAAGCCAACCCCACAACTTATCGATCGCTTCCGCATGATGGGTAGACTAGCAGGCAAGGCTCTGATGGATGAGCGCTTGCTCCCTTTGCCACTGTCACCGCAGTTCATGAAGCTTGTGGTTGGCGAAAGTTTCGGACTGGAAGAGTTAGGTGATATCTTCTTGAGTCATGGACGCATTTTGTACTCGATGCATAAGGCTTCAAAGAAGCTTGTTGCTGGAGAGGAGAACGTCCAGATCGATCAGATGGATGTTCAGGACTGGTTGGATGCCGTCGAGTTCACCTTTATCGACCCATTTTCGCAGAAACCTCTAGTTGCAGGCGGCGAAGGTATTGGTGTCACCACCACGAACCTGGTACTATACGTGCATGCGGTGCTGGAATTATGGCTAGACTCGGGTATTCATGCACAAGTGCTGGCTTTCCGTGAAGGAATCAGCGAGGTCCTACCTCTGGGAAAATTGCGTTTACTGTTCGTTCCAGAGCTGCTGGCGTTGTTGTGCGGTGAAGATGATATTAAGTGGACTGCGGAATCATTGGTGAAGGATACAAAGCTTGCACACGGGTACACGAAGGACAGTCAACCGGTTCAATTTTTCTTTGAAGTGTTGGAGGAAATGTCTGCCACAGAGCGACGAGCATTCCTGCTGTACGCGACGGGCTGTCCAAACCTGCCACCAGGAGGGTTTCAATCACTCAAGCCGCCCTTTGAGGTTGTACGCCGCGTAGTTGACAACCTGGATGTGGATCGCGCCCTGCCGTTTGCTCGCACCTGCACAAATACGTTGCACCTGCCGGCTTACTCCTCTAAGAATGTGCTGGCGAAGCAAATGGCTTTCGCCATTGCCAATAGTCGTGGTGTAATTGATCGCGACTAACCTCTTTAAGTAAAATCTTCCAGTTTTGTTAACACAAGTGCAAATAAACAGCGGGGTGTTAGATTTTCTTGATCTCTACTTGGACGCTTTGGCGGAAACCTTCTTAGTTTTTACTGTGGCTTTGCTGACTGTGGCAACTTTAGAGGCATTTGTTGGAGCTGCTGTACTTTCTCCCCGTTTCTTTATCGGTTTGCTGGTCGATTTCTTAGGGCTCGACTTTCCTGCCTTTGGGTGTGGTTTCTCCAGTGATGCCACTGGTACAATTGGTGCCGGTCGGTGTTCATTTTCCCAGTCGATCAGTACTTGGCGAATCTGGAAAATTTACAGTTAAGCTGATGTTAGAATTTTGTTTGAAGTTGTAGAGATGATTACCCGACTTACCTCTGCTCTGGACTTGACGATGTTGTTAGCTGCATCCAGATCATCTTTGGCGAAGTAGTACGCGTTTTTGTTGTATTGGTTTTTCAGACTGGGGTCAGCCCCGTAGTCTAGCAGCAAACGCAAACTCTTCTTCGCTTCGTGGAAAACAGCGATGGCTACAGGTGTCCAGCCTCGACAGTCACGGGAATTGACGTTGACTTTCCATACACGAGCGAGCATTGCTGACTTCGTTGCAGCTTCTTTCTGGGCTGTTGATGTACTGGCAGCAGCTAGCTCTTTAGCTTGCACTTCAAGAGCTTTACCTTTGGAAACCAACAAGCTTACCATTTCCGTATGGTCGAACTGCGCTGCGAGCGCAAGCAATGTGCTGCCTTTCTCGTCACGAATATCTGCACAAGCACGCGGACGATCGCCAGTCTCCAATGCTTCATCAGCTAGCTGCTCCAACCTTTTCTCAAGCTCGTCAACTTTGCCACCACGGGCAATTTCTAGCAACTCGGAGTGAATTTGCATCAATGCAAACTGCTCCCGCTCCACGTGATTTGTGATTCTTTCCTGCCATTTAGCCTCAATCACCCCCCTTCGCTTCTCAACGAGCGTATCCGTCTTTGAGATATCCCATTGTGCTAAAAGAGCTTGCGCTTCAGCAGTTTTCGCCACATCATAGGCTGTTTCCCCTTGTTTAGAGCGAAGACGGGGGTCTCCGCCACTTTCAAGCAGAAGCTGAATTGTTTCAAGATACCCGTTGTATGCCGCACGATACAGCGGCGAGCGATTCTCGTCATTGCATCTGTTGGGGTCGGCACCACGCTCAAGCAGCAACGCTACGACGTTGTTGTGCCCTTGACAGGCAGCTTCGGAGAGTGCGGTATGTCCATGGCCATCCTCGCTTTCAACATCGTAGTTCTTGTCCAAACAACTGACTACTGTCTCCAGTTCGTTATCGAAAGCTGCTTCGACCAGCTCTCTGCTATTTCGCTTCGTTTCTTTTGCGACACCAAGCAGTTTTGCAAGCTCTGAAGTCTCATTTGCACCATCATCAGCTTTATTTCCTTCCGACGGGAGATGCACGTGGATGACGAACATCTCTTTCGCCGTTGAAGGTGGGGGCGTCCCAGCTCGACAGAGAACCACGAGCTTGAAATGATCATTGATAATAAACTCCGCAACTCCTGAATCGCCTTCACTTTGCCGTAGTAACTTGCCGAACACTTCAGGTGAGAAGAGGAGCTGACGCGAAAACACTTCTCGTGGGAAATTGTCGGGAGAGAAAAACTGCTCGAGCTCCAGTGTCACCAAGGTGTCAAAGTTAATAATAAGCAGTGAGCCATGTTTCAATGCCCCTACAAGATGGCGACGAAGTGAATCAGGCGCCACATCGGTCGGGTTGGCCACCATGAGCATTGTGCCCCGCTGGTACTTTAGGAACCGAGTGGCTTGGCCGCTGGGGTCCACCACCAATGGAAACTTCTCCGCCACATACACTGCTGTATCCATAGCGTCCGTCAACTCCTTTAGTGACACATGCATCGTCTTAGTGTCGTCTTCTTCCTGTGTCGTCATCTTGGCAAATGAGAGCTATTGCTGTAGTTGAAGTGAAGTGTAGCCATGTCATAGATGGTCATTATAACGAGGGGTTACAACACTATACCGAGGGGTTATGACCTCATGCAGCATTATTGCGCGATGTCGTTCTTCGGGTACCGGAGCTCTTCGAGCCGATCGTCGCAGCAGGAGACGCACCTAAGTGAGCTCGAGCGGCTGTAAGTGCCGCTTTCCTATTGTTCCCTGCCCTCTTCTCTTTACCCCCGCCTACTTTATACGCTTTAAATGCACAGGAGAGGGCGTCAACTGGCGAGTCTCGTGCGCGCAGGAGGTAGAGCCAAGAACCAGCAACAAACGACCTTCGAGGTGCCAGTGGCAGACACGCCAAGGGGACCACTAACACTGCAGTTGTAAGATAAAGATCGCACTGTGTAGAAGTATTTAAAATTGACTGTATTTTTCATTGTGCAGACAGCTCCCGAACGAATTCCCCGTCAAGGTTCCTCGGCTGAAGGTGGCGTGTGCAATTGAGAGCAATAGTTTCGAGTTGTTTAGTCTTATACTGTGATATGCTTGTAGACATCACTACCAGTGCAGCACCGTTGGCTGGATGCTGCGGGCAATGTGCAGAGTCACCCGGATCTGAACAAGTGGACGGCGCACTCGGATCTTGGACGGATTGTCACGGAGATCGTCACAGAGCTGCGGGTTGTGGCCAGCTCAGCATCATCTAGCAAGCCCCCAGTGTCTCCCGCTAGAAGCAGCTCGCCTGCACCTGCGGCGTCGTTGTCGCCATACCCTGGTTCACGAGCCAGCTATGCGTCTTCGAGCCGACAATCTCCGCAGGCGCAGATTCAGCACCCCAAGCAGCAGCAAACTCCAGATACCAGCAAGATGCAGCGGACTCAGATGCCGGTGATCCCTGCGATTTTCCCGGAGCTGGAGGAGCTTTCGTAAGCCTCATACGGTGGTTTTCAGTGGCTCAAACAGCGCTGACTTTTTGTTGTGTGGTGCTTGCAGTCTCTCACAGCTCGAGAAACTGAGCTCGGACAAGCATGCGTTGAAAAAGTTCGTCAAAGACTTGACTTCAGTAAAAGAGTTCACACAGCTACGAGACGAGGTGCTGCACAGTAACATGGGCATCGCAAAGAGGACCCTGGGCTACGAAAGTGAGTTGCGAGAGCTTCAGGAAGTGGTCGAAGCACAGCGGGCAGAGTTGCGTGCTTCGCAGCAAGCGCTCGCTGAAAAACAGGCGCGTCAGCAGCGCATCGTCGCGGTACGCTGCCTTCTGCCTGGTTCTTTCTCCCCAGCAGATTCTAACCGTACGATCTCGTCATGCTATTCGAGCAGCGCCATCGACCGGATGCACTTCTGGAGCAGCTTTCAGCAGCAGCGAAGAACGTGGACAACGAATCGGACGAGATCGCCACTCAGTTCGCGCACGGCGACATCGACGTGACGCAGTTCATCTCCACGTACCTCCCGCAGCGCAACTTGTACCACGAGCGCACACTCAAGCTTGCACGTGTGCATCAGCACTAGCAAAAGCCGGCAAAACAGCACAAACGTGCAGCTTTTGGCAAAGAGAAGCGTGAAGATGATAGATATTTTGTTTGTATTACTCGAAAGGCTGTCACCTGGTCGCTCTTCAGTTGCGGAACTTCCAGTCCTGACGACACATGGGGCAGTGCTGACGCATGGACTGCAGCGACTCGAGCCACTTCATGAGGCAGTGCATGTGGAAAGCGTGGTTGCAGGCGCCCCACACGGGCGGGCAGCCATCTCCCGGCATAGTGCAGTCTGGACAGCAGGCCTCGAACGCATAGCGGCAGATCCCGCAGCACTCCTCGTCCACTCCCCACTTCCACGTCGCGACGCCATGCCACCGCTTGATCGTCACCTTCATCTTTTTAGTAGTTTTTAATGATACATTTAGTGACTTTATCCTTATTCCAGCATCTCATTCGCCAAATTACAGTCGGTGACATAACATACACAACGTACTCAGCCACGTGCCATTTATCCAAAAGTGAGGGAGCTCCTCCGACATGGCTGCGCATCGACTGCTGCCGTTCCTGGCGCTCTGTAGCGTCCTCCTGACTGGATTATTCGTGTATGACGTTATATCCACTAAGCAGTATGAGTCTAGCTGCGAAATGACGTGGTCCTGGCCCGTGTACTCGCCTGTAACATGGCGATCCGCTCCGTCACACCCGAAATACGCACTCTACCGCGTGGATATGAAGGCTGAGCGCGACTCGCTCTCCGGCGTCCCCGTGCTCTTCGTTCCTGGCCATATGGGCAGCTACAAGCAGGCTCGATCGCTGTCTCGCCACCTTTGGGACACGGACAATACGCTCTTCGACTTGTTCGCACTCGACTTTGACGAGGAACCCACAGGCCTCAATGGAAACTTCATTACCGACCAGGCAACGTACCTTAACGACGTAGTCCGGGTGATTTTAAGGCAGTACAAGAAGCAGAATAAAGGGAGCAGCAAGAAGATCGTCATCCCGGACAGTGTCGTCATTGTGGCACACTCCATGGGAGGAATCGTGGCTCGGACAGCAGAGTTACTGCCCAATTACAAGAAGAAATCTATCCAGCATGTCGTGGCGCTGGGTGTGCCTTACGATAACCCACCGTTTCCTCTAGATGCAGAGATGGACGCTGTGTACGAGAGGATGCACGCCAAGAAGGACGACGATGTGGTGTACGTGTCTGTTGCTGGAGGACACAAGGATACTCTCGTACAGACGTCACTGACTAGTGTAGACACAGTTGCGGAGCCTTCGAGGGCTTTTGTGGCGCTGGCATCCGCCATCCCGACAGTACACACACCCGTCGATCATTTCTGCTTGTTGTGGTGCCATCAGTTGCTCAAGGCGGTAGCGGAGAGCTTGTACAAGGCCGTGGACCTGGAAACTAGGGAGCTGGTGAGCAACCCGAGTGTGAGACTTGCTATTGCTAAGGAGATGCTGTTTGGAACGGGTGGTGCAGACGGAGAAGAGATCGACTTTACCTCGAATGTCACGCAGCATCGCGGCTACGTGCAGGACGGTTATTACCCTGGCGAGTATGCTGAATATGCGCTGCTACTCCCACAGTTCTTGACGAATCTGCTCCGCACGAAGCTTGTGACGGTGGTCGTGCTCATGTACGCGCTGGCACTGCAGATTTTCTACGCACAAGTAGCACAGTGGCAATCCCGCTTCAATTTACAAGCAACACCGTCGCCTCAAGATCACAGCCAGGAGAGTTTCCCGTCGTTTTTGTCGATGCTGAATCCCACAGCCCATGCTCCTGCTTTCCTGAAAAATATCGTCACTCTTGGTTCAAGTGCTTTTCATGGCAGACCCTTCCTTGGTTTGAGCAAAACTACCACGTTGATGGCTGCTGTTCTCACCCTCGGTGCAGCAGCAGCAGCGGGTTACTTTGGATTCAGCCAGGTGATCTCCAGTGGTCAGGGTGCTAACAGCTTGATTGTGCCTGCAACGGCGGCAGTGGAGTTCGTCGTTCTCTATTCCTACGCTCTGGGCTTGCTGTACGCGCTCACGAAACTTTTCTCGCTGCTGCAACGCTTTGTTGTGTCACCTATTATGTCGATGCTGGACAACGTGACTGATCGGCTGAAGCTTCGCAGTTGGATGGTCATTATCTTCATCCATGCAGCTGTGCAGCTCTTGGGACACCTCAACGGTTTTTCATCGATGGACTCTTCCAAGCTGCTTGGACTGCTGGTGCTGTCGTCGTTCCTCGTTTTCGTTCTGTACTTACTGGTTTTAGGTGGAAGCAACGACGGAACATTGGACCAGCAGCGGATGCAGCATTCGCTGTTCACTGTGATGTGCCTGTCCATTTTCCCGTGGGTAGGAAAAGTGGCGTACTTTGTTGGCATTGTTCAATTCCCGCCGTCCGAGTTGTCAAATGATTTACTCGTGGAAAGTGGATCATATATCGTCGTTTTGGGCTTGTTCGCGTACCTTATCAATCTCTCGCTTGACGGAATGATTCCATTGCCTCCGACGGCTTTCTTTGGAGCTTCATCGGGACAAGATGCCGCCTCAGCTTATGGGAAATCCTCCAGCAGCGCAGCTAGCGGTGCCAAGATCACAGCTGAGAACTGTCCAAAGTGTATTTTCGAGGATGGCGGCCCTGGAGCTGTTCTTGTGGAGTACAATGACAAAACGACTCGCCGTGTTGTGGCAGGCAAAACTGGCGAGGTTGTGTACGTGGGCCCAACGTTCCGTGTTGTGTCCTGCGATTGTGTGTATCGATTCAAGAACTCACGGGATTTTTGTGACTTCTGCATCCGATCGTGCCGGTTGTGCGGAGGTGGGAATGGCAATTTCCAGGAGGCTGCCAAGTACAAGGATTTCCTGGAAGAGAGCAAGGTGGATTTGGCTATGCACTCTCTCGTTCCCATGGTCTTCCAGATTTGTGCTGCCGTGCAAGCTACGTACGGATTGCACCGAGCATACCTGTCATTCTATCTCACGCCCGCATGTGTTGTTGTGCTGATCATCTACCACATTGCACTTCGCCATCCTATCGAAGCACGGCGCCTCAAGAACAAACAACGCAAGAAAACGACGAAGAAGAAAAAGTCTGCGAGTAAATCCAAGAGCAGGGCAACCACCACTACAACAACGACCAACACGTCATCTACGACCAACGAGACTACCACCACTCGCAACAAAAAGAAGAAGAAACGCAAATCGGGAACGTCGTCTACTTCCTCTGCTTCGCCACTGATAGAAGAGGTTTCTGTCTCGTCCTAGAACGTCTCGCTATCCATTTTAGATAGACTTCTTGACTAAATGTACCTGTTCGTACACTTCGTTTACTTTTTCTTCTTGACTTTGACATCCTTGCCGTATGTCACGGCGCAGTACTTCGGGTTAATGCAGTACTTGGTGTCCAAGTACTCCAATACTTCGTGGGTCATCTGGCCATGGATCTGGATCTCCTCACCCTTACTTTTATCCTCACACGGCTGTACTGCAGCACTGCAGCCCCATTTCTTTTGCGCCTCTTTGGCAAACGCAGCGCCGTCAATGCCGAATTGCTGGTAGAACGCGATGCAAGTGACTATCGTGCTGTTCCGACGCTTCAACTTCTCCGCGTGAATGGTAATTGGACGCAAGTTACCACCACGAAACTTCGCAGCATGCTCCGGAAACAATTTGATTCGATGGTACGGCGTACACTTAGCCAGTAGGAGTTTTAGAATTTCAGGACGGGGAAGGCGCTCTGGGTACCCACCTGCAGGTGCCTTCTTGCCGTAAAGCGCGTCGGTAAGAGAACCATTCAGCCTCACATACATCTTGTTGGTAGCGTCTACCAGTCCTTGGCTTTCAACGTATTGAGTGACTAAGTCACGGATCTCAACAGTTGACCAGTATTTTTTCAGCGGTTGGCCGACCGAAACACCAGGTAGGATAGATGGAAGAAGTGTCTTGAGTGCGGGTGACAAACCGATGCTTTCCTCCACTTCAGGGGCATGCTGGCCAGGAGTAAATGCCGGAAACCCTGCAGCCTTGTTGGCAGCGGCCTGCTCTTCTTGCTGTGCGTCTTCGTCGGTCTGATAAGGCTCATGTGACAGCACATCACTGTTTCAATAGCAACAAACCATAGTTAGTGAACATTCCAAGTGTGCCATAATTAAAAAAAAACTCAAACGTTTACGTACGGGTGACGTCTAGCAATGGCCGTAATTGACTGCACGCCATCATTGTCCACAACTTCCAGCAGGCCGTGCGCATTCATAGCTTTCAGGAACACGGACAGCTTCTTAAACGAGCTATGTTTAATGTTCAGTGACACACCAGCACGTCGACACGGCAGCAGCACATTGGCATGGAACGAGCTGGCCAGGATTGGCAGCTCTTTCTCTCGGATCTTCGACGTTCTGAGCGCCTGGAGCAGCGCTGCCACATAATAACTATCCATCTGCTCTTTGGTCACTTCTTCTTCTTCCTCCTTCTCCTCCTTACTCGCCTTCTCCTCTTCCAATGTCACTCCCTCCAGTGAAACCCCTGCATCTTCATCGTCACTCCCCTCTCCTTCTAGAGGCAGCACTCTTTCACCCAAAAATCCCTCATTAGGCAGTGTCTGCGGCCCCATTTGCCACAGCGAGTCACCCACAACATGCCAGAGCTTCAGAGCTCTCCCTTTCTTGCCACTCTGCTCCACCTCAGCTGCATCCACGAGCATTTCACCCACTCCAATTGCACAAGGATTGCCTCGAGCATAAACAGCTCGGAGTTCGCCCTTCCGTAGCGATTGAAGCTGTTCTATCGACGAAAAAAACACTCCAGGCAGCATAACATCGGCTCCTCGAAGCACGAACTCACTAACAGGAGCATGCACCACCAGCGGCGGTAGAAGAGCTGGAGCCCGCCACAGAGCGTAGACACTGAAACAAAGATCCCCTTTACCTGTAACGTCGAAGAGAAGCGGCTCTTTTGTCTCTTCAGAAGCGTAAACGACGACGCGGGATGGCGCCTGGAAGCTCATTTTCTTCACAGACGCCTTGGAAGCCAGCAGCTGCTTGAGGTTCTCGTCATCCGGTCCACTGCACGTGCCCTTAAAAAGCTCTGCCACATCGCGACGGAGCTTCTTGGCGTCTTTATTCTTGAGCAGCACGTTGCCACTGACCTTGGCAGGCTTGGCGAACATGATGCCGAGATATTATTTTTTGGATGGAGCTGCTCAAATTTATAGTAAAAGTGAATGTCATTGGCAGTAAAATTGACCAATGAGAGGGAGATTTACTTAAGACGTTACCACTTCAACTTGTATCATAGGGCTACCCTTGTTTAAATAAGCGACGGCATGCGGCGTGTTCTACACAGGTAGAACGCCTTCTACTACTATCTAAATGATGACTATTGACGATCGCGTGGAGCCGTAGACGTTGCCAAAGGTGACGTTTACGGAGCTCTCAGAGCCGTCCAGATCCAATTCCAAGTCCTCGTCGACACTTTGCACATCCGAAGCGTTCATACCTGTAGTTCCGCCAGATTCCATGTCTTCCCAGTTACCACTGACGCCATATTCTTCGAACTCGTCCGTCTCGGCTAAGGAAGGCTGAGACTCGACATCGTGTGCGAGCAATTTCCCAGTCGAGATGCTCTCTTCCATGATGGCAAACCACTTTTTGTTCCGCCGAAAGCGACGTTTGTGACGCTCCTTGTTACTGTTACTGAAGCCACGTCCAAGCTTCCGACAAGCGCAAGCAGGTATCTCGGCGCTTGCTCTATAACATGCCGATGTTGAGCTTCGTCGCTTTTCAGAAGGAGGAGAAAAACATCGCGTAGCAACGGGTGAATCTGTTGCACGACGCCGTTGTTTCTTACCACACTGGCGATGTCGACTGCTAGAGACAAAAAGGGGTTCTTCCTCGGAAGTCAGGGAACTTGGAGAAGGCAGGAAAGAGCTCTCAGGAGTAGCTGGAGCGTACAATCCCAACACGCCCGAGTCGAAGTAAAACATCTCGGATGTTTTGCGGAAAGACTCGAGATGGAGCGCGTGGTGCAAAAAGCCAGCACTCATAAGTGAGTTCCCCACTCTGTAAGCTTCCGATGCCGAGGCCACAAAGCCGAGCTCGAGCATGCGCTGCATGAGAACTTGGCCGTTCACCATGGGCGGCCCCTCGGACCGCTCCAGTGCTGTGGCTAAACCCAAGGCGGTCTGCGCACTAACTTCTTGCTGAAGCGTTTCAAGAGCTCGGAGGATGTACGTTGCAGACGGCCGACGCTCGGGTTGCTGGTGCCAGGCATCAGTAAACAACCGGCGCAGCTCAGGATGCAATGATGAGCTGAGCGGTGGTCGTTCTCCATTGAGAACACTGTCGAAAACTTGGAGGTGGCTTCGAGTTGCCTCTGGGTACTTGGGGACAAGGGGATTCGCGATGTCCCATAGTGTGATGGCGAGTGAATAGACATCCGCAGCCTCGCCATACACAGCAGTGCCAGCCTTGCCCTCGATCAGTTCTGGAGCCATGTAGTCCGCTGTTCCACGTACAGTCATAGCACTATGTCCGCGGTCACGCATGGAAGGTCTCAGCGAAATTGGCGGAGGTACAAATTGAGCCGAGGTGGTTGGAGTCTGTACACCTAAGTAGGACTCTCCAAAAAACACTGTGCCCGATGTTAGCGCGGTTGCCGCTGTCGTTGAGCAATCTTCGGCTACAGGATTTAACTTTCCACCTTTCTGAGTAATTGGAACGCTGCGTGACTCGCCGAAGTCCGTTAGCTTGCAAGTTCCGTAGTCATCAACCAGGAAGTTGGACGGCTTGAGGTCTCGGTGCAGGAACGCTGGAGTGAAACTGTGCATGTACACGACTGCGCGTGTAGCGTCGATCATATAATTGAGATCAACAAGCAGCTGCTGGCGCTGTTGAACTCGGTTAACGGGAGTGATTTCTTGATCAGACGCTTCTTCCTGGCTTTCCTGGTGTAATAATCTCAGTCTAGCACTAGCACGGGTGACTTCTTCGAGTGAGGCTCGGCACAACTCCGAGACAAGACACACAGTCGGCGGGCACACGCACATCCCATAGAATCGGACGACATTCGGGTGATGAAGAGCGCCACATAATGCCGCTTCGTGTGAAAACTCGGCCACAACTTCTTCACTCAGCACCCGCGGCGTGTAAACTTTCACCGCTACCGGAATTCTCGAGTGGAGTATGCCCCTGAACACGACTGCGCTAGCTCCTGCGCCAATCTTTTGCTGAAGTGCGAGATACGCGAAATCAATAATCTGTTTCCGGTGCATTTCAATGAGAACGTGAAGGCCCCTGGACGACACCCGCTCGTGAAAATAGTGATACTTTTGTCGAAAAAGAGATTGAAGATGCACCGCACGTCTTCCCAGACCTCTCCAGTGATCTGTATCTGCTTTGAGAACTCTCCAAATGACAACAGGTACCAAGGATCCCCAGAACACACTAGCCAACGTCACTGTGAAAGCAGCGTCTGTGAAGTTTGATCCGAGAAACATCAGCTCGCTGTACGTCAGTCTCAACACGTAGTAAACCCCCACGAACACCGCATACTCCTTCAACGACTTCTGGCTAGCCCTCTCCGACGGCCGCAAACACACCCAGCCAAACACGAGCAGCGGGAGGGCTCCTGTCACCATAGTAAGGTAATGTGCTGTCTCGATATCTACAGCTTCGTCCACCAGCCACACGATCGGGATGTTGTATAATGCCAATAGCAGCGACAATAGAGCTGCTCTCACCAGTGCTCTTGCTGTTACCGCCCGTTGTTGAAGATACAGCACTGGCAATGCAATGACAAAGAGGCGTCCGCTGTAGTACGCTTCCGTTTTCACTCTCCCGGAGTCTCCCAGGCCTGGTCCAAAGATTAACATTAACGTGAAGCAGCCCGTGTACAGCAACGAAACTGTAGTAAGCAGCCACAGCAGCGGTTGAAAAGCAGGCAGAAGAACTCTCCGAGCGGCTCGAGTATCTCCCCGCAAAGCGCCGGACCGATGATGTCGCATGTAGATCACGAGCCAAGCACAGAGCACGAAAATAACCCCGTAGCCCAGCGCCATGGCCCCCAGCAGCAGCCGGACGCGCAGCATGACCGAGTTCATGCGTCCGCCACGCGCGTGGAATCCGTGTCCTATCGACTTGTGAGTTTAGGTGGAGTTGAGGTGGGACGGAATTCTGAGCGAAGGCGTCGGTGCGGAGCTGGCCTGTCCTCCAAACTTTTTTTTTCTCTCCGGCCCCGGCGCCGTGCCAGTCGTCAGCGACTTGCCTTGGCCTGCGCTCTATTGCGGGCGTCGCTTCGTTCCAGCAAGGAACGAATGCAGGCACGCCCTCGCCTCATGCTCCCGCTGAACTCAACTGCCCACGAACGTATGCTACACAGTAACCGCAAGCCGTTTATGGTAAATCAAGAACGACGTCTGATTGGTTAATTGCATCGTGAAAAACATTTGATTGGCTGAGGATGTCGAAGCAAGGTGGGAAAACACTTGTTGCTCATGTCAAATAACGCTTACCGGTACCATGTTGCATTTAGGGCGTTATGTTATAGCAGTGGCTCCACGCCGTTCCAGTCCACCGTCGCCCTTGGCCACTTAGTGCAAATCACGAGATTGAGAGGAGGAACGAGGTCGTCGTGGCTTGCAAGTGACTTTTGTTCTTCCAGTGCAATTGTGTCCACAGTTAGACAGATTTCCTCGTCCTGGTTAGCGAGGCCGTCGTAGTACAGCAAGTCGAGTTTCGGTTGGGTTTCCAATGTACGATCTTCCAGGCATCTTGGGTCAGCAGCAAAGAGAACTGAGTAGTGAGACTCGCTACAAACGACCCAGACGTTCACGCGGGGCTGCTTGAGGTATGACCCCACCACCAGGTTCTGGTAGGCCTCGAACAGTGAAAGAAACCCGATGACGGACTGGGACGAGATGCCGTGCAGTACAACAGCGTCAGGGTCCGATGCACTCGCACCTTCAAGCACTTGATCCCCGTCGAACACATTGCTACGGGCATAGCCGCAAAGCAAGAGATTGACGATTTCTTGCGTGCAGTAGTCGTGCGCACCGATCAATTGGCCTCCTGAATCGCCTGCAAGCTGGTCCATTTCGCTTTTGATGAACTCCACACCTTTAGTAAGCAGCACGGAGAGCACGAACTGCACGAGACCAGATCCTTCGGGGTCCATGAACTGTGGCAGGTGCGCCGTGAGGATCTGCCGGGCTTGCTCCTCGGTAGCGGCAACATGCAGCTTCAAACCGGCCATGAATTTGCGTCGAGTCGCTCCACCATTTTCTTTCACGGCAACAACACACTCAGAACCCCTAGCTTGCCAAAGGATGTGGGCCAGAGCTTGAACTAACGCGCGCTCTTGGTGAGGAGCGCTAGGCTGTGTATAAGAGGACAGACCACAAAAGCTTAGGCTTCCAAACTATATCGCTCCAGTTTCGCTAGTGGTTTTCCGAAACTTACGTTTTTCCAGTCGACAGGGGCACGTTGCAGCAGGAAGCGTAGGACATAGGCTTGCACCACCGCCAGGATACCACATGGACCACCTTGGTGTTGGACCAAGCCGTACTGGAGATCTCGTACCGTCGAGAATACAAAGCCCTACGTAACATATCATTACAATTTATAAGCCATGTCGTCAGTGAACTCACCAACAGTGAACTCACCTGTTCTTCCCAGTGAGCACTGAACGTCTTCTTACTTGAGCCAAAAAGTAGCTGCTGCACAGCTGCAACGTCCGAAGCGGTCGGAACTCGAGTCGTGCCTGCAGCAAATGAGGATCCGACATTGCTGGTGGTCCGACTTGCTCGGTCTCGACCAGATGTTGGGTGATCAAGAAGAGTTCCAAGATCCTCGCAGTCCTCCATCTCTAAAACCTCGAACGATATTTGTATACTGGGATCGGGTGCAGGAGCTCGACGCGAGACGACAAAAGCTGTTACTGGCCCACTCGAAACCTTCGGCAACGGCAACTCTGCTGTGGGCGGAGCATTTTCCTCGGTTGACTTGTCCAGTATAAACTGTTCATCGTTCTTCGCGACTTTGGCGTCGGTTTTTGCGTCAATTGCGTTCGTCTCGCTTGAATCACTCTTGTTACTTGACCGCTTACGGCGAGGAGAAGCTTTCTTTGCTGCATTGGCCTGCTCCTGCTTGAGCTCTTTGTACTTGATATAACAATGTTTCTTCGCCTTGCCATTGCCAACAAGCTCCGCGATCTGCTTCCATCGTGCATTCTTGTCTTCGACAGATCCAGTTTTCTTGATCGCTTTTTTCAACGCTGATACCTCTCCTTTCGTCCACTCAACGGCAGCTTCAGCTTCGGCTTCCTTAGCAGCAGGGGCTCCTGAACCAGTTCGTCGTCGGCTGCTAGACACAGATTTACCCTTGTTCTCGCTCGTGATACTGACCAAATACTCCAGTAAACTCATAGGATCATCGGTCGCCTTCTTTTTCGCTTTCGTATCCTTGGAAAAGCGCTCACTTGCAATCGTTGACACACGAGAAGCAGACGACTTCGCCACGAATGCATCTAACGCGCGTGGGCAGTTCCAACTCTTTAGACAATCCATCACAACCAACTCTGCTTGGCGTGTGACATCAGCAGCCATGTCCTCCATCTCTACTGCGCTCTTGGACATCTTAACCCCTGCAACTCAAGCCTCGCAATGGGAACAGAATCAGTGATGGGGAATTGGCATAACTGCTTGCTCGATCGCGTCTCCCAAACTAGCGTAAAGAACCACCTCGACTATTTTTGCAACACACTGGAACCACGCCAAGACCACACGTAAACGATGACGTGAGATCAAGAGCAACTCTGAAACAACCTCGTGGAATATACAAACACACACTTCAATTAAAATACCATCAGCATCCTTTTTCCTCCAACGCCACCTGTCGTCTAATATACGCGCTTGCTGCTTCCTCGGGATCCGTCGACCTAACGCGAAGCCTATCTGACCACCGTGAGCACAAACCATTATCTACTGCACAGTACATGTGAACAAGCATCTACACACGTACCTGCATGCATTCGACGAGTCTAAAGCGAATCAGTCACTTGCCACCCTGCATTAAGCACAAACTTCTGAGGCCGCGTCACTGAGAAGTAGTGGCTTATCGGATGCTCATGACGCTCGACAGCGACGAACTGCTCAGCTCGGCAGTGCTCGAGCCGGCCTTTCGTGTCTTACGGTTGGAGCCGAAGACTTTCCAAAATCGTAGTGTTTCATCGGCAGCGCCAGACACAACCGTTTCTCCATCAGGTGACGCTGCTAAGTGCAGAACACGGGAAGTATGGCCTGTGAGTTCTTTCACCTTGGTCATACTCGGGTATTTCCACAAACACAGTTCGTTCTGCGAGTAGCCATGGGACGACAGGAGCTCCTTCTCTGTAGTAGACCACAGCAACGAACACACTTGCGAACCAGTGTCCACTGAATTCAACATGGCGCCATTCGTCGTGTTCCAAAACTTGATCGTGCGATCAGCAGTACCTCCACCTGTGGCAAGCAAATTCCGCTCCCAAGGGCACCACGCAATCGCTTTTACTGCTGCTGTGTGTTGCTCCAGGCGGTGAGCTGGCGTTTGCATACTACGGCTAGTACCAGTATTGCTAGCCTTCCACAGACATAGCGCATTGTCATTGCCACCAGACGCCAGCATTGTACCGTCGGGGGACCATTGCAGCCCGCACACTTCCTGTTCATGGCTGGTCAAAGTCGACAACTGATGCTGCCGTGCACGGACATCATGGTGAATAATAGTGCTGTCACGAGAGCCCGACGACAACACGTAGTCGTTCCACGCCAGGGCGCCCACGCGCGACGAGTGCCCGTTCATCGTCCGTACTTGACGCGAGGCCGCAACATCCCACAGCTGGACCACAGACTCGCTCGTTCCAATAGCCAAATGCGCCGATCCACTGGCGGCATCACTCCACTGCACCGAGCTTACATACTCGTCTCCTTGCAGACCCATGAGCTCTTCAATCTCACCCGATACCGCGTTCCAAAGGTAGACGCACTGTCCGAGTGCCACTGCCAGAATGTTATTGGCTCCCCACGACAGCAAGTTGAGGTAGTAGTCGTTCATCAATTCTGGTGCATCCAGCACCTTGATCGGCGCCGAAGGCACGTGGCGGTTCAGCTTCTTCGCTGCGGCTGCGGGAATAGCGCTCACCTTGTTGTGAGAGAATCTGGCATGCAGCGAAGACTTGAATGAGTCTGGAGGGGCGACTGCAGGCTTGTCCTTTGTGAACTTGAGGATCTTGTGGTTTGAGTCATCCTCTTTACCCAGCAGAGCGCTGGCCAGCCTTTTCTTGTAGATCTGCTTCTCCTCGTCCTCAGCTGCATTGCTTGAACCCGCTCCGCCTCCAGATCGACCAGGACTGCTCTTTTTCCTGCTGTTCGCGGCAGCCTCAATGGCTGCAGTTGTATCTGGCGAGTTACACTGCACCAGGTCCAAATTCATAGCGCTGCGTGTTGGGATGAAGCGGTCCGACGCCTGGATGCACAAAAGCACAGGGAATAAGACTGTTTAGACCGTAATGTTATGTGGCAAAAGCGAGGTGAGGTTGTTACGAACGCTCTTCGTGCTGGCGCTGCAGCTGGAGCCACTGGAAACGTCAGTTTTGCTCTTCTTAGCGCTGGAGACGCCCAACGCGCCATTCTTGTGACTACTTGATGGCTTGTGGAGATCTCCAGATTCGAAATCGCTGTGGTTGCGCTTACGGCTGTTCCTATTGCTCTGGGAGGGGCTCGAGAGGAGGGAGGAGCGCTCAAGTCGCCGCACTTCTGCGCTGGAACTCGCCATTGGGGCGATGCCGGACTGGCCCAGATACAAGAAATGTTATGGAGTGGTTAACGCTTCCAAGGAATTGTTTGACTCACTAATTTTACGGTTCGTAATTCGAGGGATTCTGACGATTGGTATCATATTCCGGTAGAAATAAGCTCGTTTAGAGAGGTCAGTAATTTGAATGTTCTTATAAGATAGCCTTTTCAAAAGTTTGAATTCAGAAAGCCGCCCGGTTTTGCATTCCAAATGTGGAGTACACAAAATTATACTGCATACTAGAAGTCCAGACAGCAAGTACGTGGCCCAGAATCTTCCAGCAGTCACAGCCACGCCAGAAGCGATCATCAACAAGCATGGAGAACACTGCCACGCCGTCCGCGGAGGAAGTCTCTGCGCTGCAGTCAAACATAAAGTCCAAGGGTACCAACAGCTATTACTACGCGCACAAGAAACGCGAGGACGTGGAGATTCACGAATGGGACGGCAAGGCGGCTCCGCGCCTGCTTAAAACTCAGTCCGTGGGAACGTCGCAGGCCGTGGAAGTGACGGAGGCTGTCACCAACTATGCATGGGCAGACGGCAAGAAACGCGTGTCCGTTTACTTGAAGCTGCCAGGCATCGGCGTGCACCAAGAGGAGGACACGCACATCGACTGGACGGCCACGAGTGTTTCGGTCAAGATCAAAAACTACGACGGCAAGACCCGTGTGTTCGTGGTGGCCAAGCTTTACGACGAGATTTCGGACGTCAAGACCAAGCGCAAGGACGACCAGCTCGTGCTGCAGCTCGTCAAGGCCAAGGAGTTCAGCTGGCACTCGCTCAAAAAGGACACGTAGATGGCGTTGGTGGCGCTTCATTCTGCCCGCTGTAGGTAGCACAACATGTAATTAGAACAGACGATGAGTTGGAGTAGTGGGCGGCGGGCAGAAGTAGTCGCACCCAATGTTCTGGAAACACGAACTTGGTTTATCTATCTCGACCGTGGTTTATTTAGCTAAGCTCCCTGAAAACTGATCTTACCCGTACCTCACGTCCGTGGTGTAGAGAATTTCGCTAGAGTCATCTACAAGTTGAACACGGAAGTACGCCCGTGTCATGTGCACCGACATGAAGCCATGTGTCAAGGCCGCGTGCACCAAGTCTGGATTTGCGCGAGCTTTGGGCTGGAGCGAGTGAATTCGGTAGCCTCCAGCTCCGGAAATGAAGTAATTGCGGACTGACCCATCCGTGTCTACCTTGCGAACGTGCTGCATGGAGTGATCATGACCGTTGAAGTACGCGTGGACATTGTACTTCTTCAGCATCGGATCCAACCTGTCGATTAACTCGGGCGTATCTGCGTTACCCGCGAAGCTGTACACGCCCCAATGACCCATGACGATCGTCCACATTCGCTCTACACCCGATGGTTTACCAGCACTCAGTGTTTTTTCAATCCACTCATACTGAGACTGCCTAGTCTCCATCGAGGACTGCTCATTCATTCGCTCCGTGCAACGGATGTCTCGAGGTTCGCGACCGCAGACCAAATCGCAGGCATCGATGACGACAAGTCTCAAAATTGTCTTAGGCGCAACAGGACGATCAATTGAGTAATACCGCTGCGGCATATACCACAGCGAGTCCTTCTTTTCAGCGTACTGGAGCATCGCGTCGATTGATCCTTCGCAGTCATGGTTTCCGATCGCGACATACCATGGAACCTGCAACTTCGGGTTCGTATACATCTGCAACGAAAAAGCATGTCAGTGCAATCTACACAACCCAGTCTCCCAGGGTAACATCGTACCTGCTCGAAATTTGCCGAAAGCAACGGATCATTTGCAGATTCAATTCTGAAAATACGTTGCAGTCCAATGCACCAGTCAGCACACTCATCGACGACCACCAGCACTCACCACAACTTACCCATGGCCATAAATCTGGTCTCCTGTTGACAGCACAAACGCCGGGGGTGGGTCCATCGTTGCCGTATAGTTCTCGAGTGCCAAGGCTACCCTCCGTTGGTTCTCGTCGCCCGTACCGAAGTCTCCGAAGGCGATGAAGGTGGTCTCCTCGGGGAATCCATCCAGTATCGAGGGTTGTGAGTTGATATTGTTCATCTTGGCCTTTGCTTGCTTCCCCCCTGATGCAGGAGCGACGCCAGTGTGCCAGAAGAAGAGTACGAATGTCATCCAAACGCCCAGCGACCCCAGTGCAATTAGCTTCACCCAGTGCTCGTAGTTCGCAGCGCCATTGAGTGTCAAGCTCCACACGCTGCTGCTGCGGGGCGCGGCCGAGTGCCGGTCCTTGCCCTCGTCGTGCTCCTCGCGCTTGCGCAGACCGGCCTCGAGCTGCATCTTCGGCGGAGCTAAGTGAGACAACAGTGTGTGGCTTATAACAAATGCATCGTCGCGTTGTGCTGCTGAAGCCGCTTCGACAGTGCCCTATAACGGTATATAACGGACACGTCTTCCGAAAAACACTATGAAATATGTGAAATACACTGGAAATTTGAAAAGCTGCGAAATGGCTGAGACGTGTGAGAATGGGGTGACTATTTTAAAGAGTCTAGAATGGAAAAAAAAAATAGTCTAGAAGGTGGAGACTATTTTTGAGACGGTTTCAAAAACAACAAAGTCGTACTTTGCAGGACAGAGCTGTCCCATACATGCACTGTGCCGACGCATTCTGATCCCACATCCTCATTCGCTGTCTGGGCTACTTGTACTGGTAGAACGAAAGCAGGACGATAGCATGGGGAACGACTGGGAGCCGGACTTCTCCGCGTCAGCCACGGGCAACGCCGTGCTAGATGCTGCACGCGGCGTCACGGGGTCGGGAGCTGCAGCCACGAAGGAGCAGGGCGGGACCGAATGGACGCGACTGGAGCTGTGTGCTATCGCCAGTCTGCAGCTTGTGCTGGTGCTGGTGGCCTATCGCTTGGACCGTTCGCAGCACCCAGTGTTGATCTCCGAGTCGGCAGTAGCTATATTCTTCGGTGTCTTGGTGGGTGCATGGAGAGAGAGCAAGAGATGTGAAGATTCGATCTGACCTTTGGTGTCGTCCCTTGTGTACAGTTTGGTGTCGGCGTGCTGATCTTTTACCCGATGGTGCGGTTTAGTAGGCTCAGAGGATGTATAAGAAAATGTTGTTCTGATGGAGATACTGGTGTGATCTAGGAATCGCTGAACAATGGCATGGATCCAGAAGTGCTCTTCTACGCGTAAGTTGGAAGAGGATCCGGAAGGAGTGGCAAGTTCTTTTACTAATTCTATTTATTATATTCTTCCGTCATGTGTAGCTTGCTTCCCCCGATCATTTTGGAGGCTGGATTCAATATGAAGAAGAGGGTATGTCTGGAGCCGTCTGTTTGACAATGTGGTTTGACAGCTCACCACGATGTTTTTTTTTGTGTACTTGTGATAACGTCAGGGATTCTTTTCCAACTTCAACGCGATCATGCTGCTATCAATTGTAGGAACGATGATCGCGACATTCATCACGGGTGGTGTTCTGCTGTGGATTGGAGACATGGGTTTCATCACCAAACTGACGGCTGCTGAGGCGTATCTTTACGGCGCACTTATCTCGGCTGTGGATCCGGTTGCCACCCTATCGGTGTTCAAGAAGAATGGTGTGCCTCCGCTTCTTTTCAATCTTGTCTTCGGCGAAAGCATGCTAAATGATGGTGTCGGTGAGTTTATCGAGCAATTTATTATTTGAGTGGAAGCTGTGGCTAATGGTGTTTATGGTATTCTCCTTCAGCCATTGTGTCATTCACACTGTTCCAGGGGCTGATTCGAAATGGTATCGCGGATGTCACCTTGAACAACGCGGGGCTCATTATCATCAAGGTGTTTGGTATCGGTTTCGGATCTGTTGGCCTTGCGGCAGTAGTGTGCTTCACGTCAGCGTTTTTACTCAAGCAAGCCGACCCGGTGCTCCAGCAATACCCGTCCTACGAGATTTCGATTGTACTGCTTTCGGCATACTTGAGTTACGTGATCGCCGATCTTGTTGGAATGAGCGGCATCGTTGCGCTGTTCTTTTCCGGTGTGCTGATGAGCCACTACCACTTGTACAACATTGCAGACGAAAGTGCAACAGCTCTGAGGCATCTGCTCACGACTTCAGCATTTCTGGCGGAGAACTTCGTCTTTATCTACATGGGCATGAGCGTTGTGGCGTACTCGGGGTATTTTACGTGGGATTGGGGCTTCATCCTCGTCAACATGATGGCTTGCCTCGTGGGTCGAATGTTAAATACGTTCCCCATGTGCATGCTTGCGAACCTCGGTCGATCGGAAGACAATAAGATCCCATGGAGCTATATGGTGGTCATCTGGTTCGCTGGACTTCGTGGTGCGATTGCTTTCGCGCTGGCACTGAACGTGTACACGCCCAACCGCGTTCACGCTAGCGTGATCCAAAGCACGACGCTCTTCACCGTCATGTTCACAACTCTGGTACGTGCCACAACATATTTGTCGTTTGATCTTTATTGTACGGTGGCTTAACTCGTGTGCGAATTGAATAGGTCTTTGGAATGGGTACTAGCCCAGTGCTTCGCTACTTTGGCTTGACAGCAACACAGGAGCAAGAACGAGAATTCGACGAGTACGTTACTGCTATTGCCTGTGAGGAACTATTGTTATACTAATTGTTCTGTGATTGTGTTGTTGTCTTTACCAGTGAGGGGGCCAACGAACGATTGCTGGACGACGACGACAACGAACATGACGCGGACACTTCGTTCCGTCCAATTGACCGCCCGACTCCTCGTCGCGATATCAGTGGCATCCACGGTGTGTGGGAACGCATCGATGAAAAGTACCTGAAGCCGCTTTTTGGAGGTCTTCCTCGAGACCAGCAGCATCCATCGGAGCAGACGTCCATTGCGGCGGTCAAGCGTGCAATGGACCCTTCAACTAGGAGCCCGAGGAATCGCAGCATGAGTCAAAATCACAAGCAGAGTCCGAAGTTGTCTTCGCCGAAATCTCCGTCATCTAGCATGTCGTTAGCTGAGGTCGCAGAGAACCATGACGCCGCAGAAAACGTCGTGTAGGAATCTAGGATATCTGTAGCCATGTCAATCTAAAATTTCAAAATTGAAATTTTAGGAATATTTCTAAAAAGAAGTTTCTAAATGTTCAGTTTATCTCTATAAATTAGAGTCTAATAGCATATAGTACCAGTTCAATGATGGATGCGGGCACTGTGTCGGAGGAGATGATGGCGCTGTACGAGGCGCAGCGTCGCGCTCATGACACTGTGCTGACCTTGCAGGCTCAGATCGAGGAGGAGGAGGCCGTGTACCTCGAAGAGACGCCGCACGGCAACATTATCCGCGGCTGGGACGGCTTCATCGACTCGAAGCAGCCAAGGAAGGACGCCAACCCCAAGAAGATCAAGCCTTACACGGAATCGGAGCACCTCTTCTCCAACTGCTGCTTCTATGCCAGTATGGGGGGCGAGCCGAGTTTTGAGCAGGTGGACATCTACGATAAGACCAAGAAGGAAAGCTCGAGTTCTCGCAAACTTACAGTCACTCTGTCAGTTGGCAAGGGGCCAGGAGCTACGGGTAGCATTAGTGGCGTGGTCGACAGCACTGCTGTGCACAGTACTCATGGAGTATACAAGGGAGGAAAAGGATCTAAAGTTCACACCGCACAGAAAACAGCGAAGGCTGTTGCATATTCAGCCACAGGGAAGGGAGCAACAACATCTAGTTACCAAGTTTCCAAGCTCAAGAAGCGGAAAAGGGAGGAAGCAGCGACGACGGTCAAGGCACATGAGACGGTGTCGACAGGTCCACAGGTCGATACGACGACGGGAGTAGCTGCGCAGCCTCCTGCTAGCGACTTCCTTGATGTGCTCTAAACCTAAAGACAAACCCAAAGACTAAAGTGCATGAAATCGTTGTGGGAGACTTATAGTAGTAATAAACAGCAGACAGAACTAACGACTGGCATCACGTCTGCACCTCGATCACTCGCTGGCTGGCTAACTATCGAGCTGGGAAGCAGTATTTGCCAACAATTAGACCAAGTGGACGAGCGTTGTGCTTACTTGGATGTGTCAAAGGAAGCGAGCAACACCTCCAAGTCCTTCGTCGTCTGGCGGAAAAAGCCGTCGTAGTTGAACTGTTTTCACAACAAACAGCACAACCGAGTTAGCTACACTGACTGTCATCATAAGACTCTTAGAGCAAGTTGGTACCTCGAAAATGTAATCCAACTGCTGTGGTGGCACCGTGATATCCGGGAACTTAGCGTAACCCTGCACGGTAAAAAGGGAAATGTTAGTGGTCAACTCTCGGGGTAAATCCGCATACAAACTGCTTTCACGCACCCGTAGACGGTCATCAGCAGTGGTCACAGCCTCCACGGTGCCCTGAAGGCTCTGGAAGAGGTGCGAGATACTGTTCCAATGCAAATCCAACTGCGACCTCAACTGCGTCATGTACTCTCCGTGTGACAGAATAGCTTCAGACGGCACAGGCGTGGCTCCAAAGCTGGAAGCGAGTGCATTAATCGAGTTGTACGCGTAGGCACCCATGCCAATAACGTCGTTCGACTCACGCTGCTGGGATAACGGCATTGAAAGAATACCTGCCTTCATCTTTGAGCACTCAACCATCATCTGCTTGAACTTGATTAGCAGATCGTCCATTTCGCTTTCAAAGTCAGAGAGGTTCGCTCTCAATCGACGGTACACCAGCGTCATACCTGGGATACTCTTTTCTTCGTCCACGATACGGCGTTGAAGCACCACAACGCAGCTCAAAATGGATCGAATGTGTTTCTTGAGAAGCTGTGAAAGACGCGTGCGGTGCAACCTCACACGAAGGAGCAAATCACTGGAGCACGGGACACCACAAGAATCGTAGATGGAGCACAGCACGATGAACGCGTCAAAGTTGCCTTCGTCAATGGACGAAGTATGGTACGACGTCCGGACCCCCCACGACAACTGACCGATACGCTGAATTGACTGACGCACGAGCAAAAGCGTGTCAAGCACTCCACCCTGGGCCGCAGCAATATCCGCAGCTTCCTTAGACGAAGTAGACGAAGATGGTCCCTTCTCGACCTCGTCGTCTTCATCCGTTTCGGAATTCACTGGGCTGCCACCTTCCTTTGATGTTGGTGGCGTCTTCGCACTCACTCCCCACGATACAAGCGACGAAAAAAACGAGGCGCTGTCGGAGCTCGACTGCTTCTTTGGTGCAGGAACCATCGCTCTGTTTGCGACCACGAGCTGGTTCTCCGCATTAGCGTCGTTTTCTTGGTTTTCATCATTCAGTATCACAATCCGGTCCTCCTGATTCGATGACGAGACTTTATGAGTTGTCGTTCCGGCTCCTGCTACGACGAGCGCGTTGCTCATGGCTGATGGAGTTTCATCCTCGAGCAGCTCGATCTTCGCATGACCTTCGGGCTCCTCTTCGCCATTTTCTATCTGCTGGTACTTGTGTGCTCCATCCTCAATAAAGCCTCCACCCAACGCTGCCGTCACATACCTGCAGATAGAGCTGTTTTCCTCCACCCACAAACCAGTAGCCTGCTTAAATTGTTTGTACATCTTCTGCACATGTAGCGGATCAGCGCTGGCATACATGCGCTGAATAGGCTCCACACACGCGCCAAAATCACGGGCCAGATAGCCTTCGAGCGGCAGCACCTTGCTAAAACTCCAACGCCAAGCCTTCTCCTGGTTGGGCTTAAGTCGATCCAGTTCACGTACGCCAATCCGCGTCAGTTGACTCACCTCCTTACTGATCTCTGTTTGCACAGCCTCAAGGGACTGCATTAAGCGACGAACTTCTTCTCCTCCAGGTCCATACACAAGCAAATCTCCACCAGGACCAGCGAGCTGTCGAGCTTTACGACACGACACGAGCAAATCTGCCAGCAACTTTAGTAAGGCGTGTAGCTTCGTAAACGCGTCGAAAGTCTCCTCTTGAACCTCCTTGCGAAGCGAAACCACACCTGAGTTGCTCTGCTGAAGGAAATCGGCAGGAGTAATCGCCACTTCATTCGGGTTCGAGTTGCGTCGAAGCTGGCGCGTCAGTACAGTCGGCACTTGAGGGTTTGCTTCGGTATCACAAAACACCGCCGTGCGGGTCATTTCTTCTTCCTCTTCATTGGTCAAAAGCAGCGACGGCAGCGAGTCTTGCGGGGAGATCGCTGACTGGTTCTGTGGGAAAAGTTCTCTGTAAACCACCGACACATTAGAACTCACTAATCCAGCCAGCATAAGCATATACAGTGCACGTACTTGAATGACGGCGTGGTCAACAGCACTTCCAGCATTTGACCTGACTTGCTGCCCATGGCATCCTTCATGCCTGCATGTTGCTGACTTTGTAAGTTGCTAATAGTGCAGTCCGCTGGGGTATTCGGCGTGTTCCTCAGCACGTAGAACAGGAACTGCACACCGTGCATGAGTCCGTCCGTTCCTCTTGCTTCCAATGTATGGAGCTGTTCTCTGGCTGACGAATGAGCACGTTCCGTCTCAATAGTAGGCAGCACTCTCGTCTCAATGACGTTCCTCACATCTTTCAGTGTCCCCAGCAGAGATCTCTCCCCCGTTCCCGAGTGGAAAAGCCCCTGTTGTCCATGCTGCAGCCTCAATACGTAGCTGTGTCTGCGCCGCACCTCAATGAGAATGGACTCCGTGGTACACGTGGCCGGCGCGAGAGTGCGCATGGCCCAATCCTTGAACTCCTCCAGCAATAACGTACGCGGGTCGTTGAGGTATCCAGAGAAAGTGAAGGACCGGTCATAACGTTCGCGTTGATAGGCGCAGATACTGGAGATAATGGCCTCTGCTGGGTTCCGTAGCAGCCCCACGACGTCCTGCATCTTGCGTAAATACGAATTCTCGTCGAAGTCGGAGATCGTGGGGTTGTGCAGTGGGTAGAAGTTGTCGTCCATCTTGAGCGCCGTGGGGAGGTCCTCCTCGCTCACCTCCATGGCCTCGCAGTAGGCCTGGTGCACGAAGCGCATCTGGTCCATCTCGAGCTGCGAGTAGCTCTTGCTGAACGGATTCAGCCGCAGCCCCCAGTTCGACATGGTGGTGACGTGTTTGGCTCGTTACTGGGCTGCTCCTCGACTGAGATTTTCTGCGCGCGTGGGCTTTCAGGGCTTTCAGGCGTTGGTCCTTCTTCTCGCCTTCTCGACCGCTTCTGCTTCTGGTTTCTAGCGCAGGAAATCTCAGTTGGCAGAAGTGAGTGGAGGACGAAAATATTGAGGATTACAGGTTTAACAGGTTACACAAATTGGCGGCAATGATTTGTCTGGTGACTTTGTTGTGCGTGGAAGAGGCGGTTATGAGACGTCCTTGGATAGCAAGGGGAAGCGTAGAAGGAGCTGAAGCCTACGACAAATAACACCGGTTTGTCTCGCTGTCTGCTATTTCTAGTTCTTAATTTCGAATATGTGGTGGCATCTTACTCCCAACCGTATTATAGTTCAGAACTTAGAACACAATTGAGCCATTCCTTACGCAGAGTGGAGGCGAGCATGACCTCATCGCGTTACGAACGCCGTTACTTTCGCTGCACTGGACAGGCGAACACAAAACACACAGAAATCTATACTAGCTTTAGCTTATACAGGCTATATCAGCTTTTGAAGTTCTTGGCAGAAATCACTCTGGTTCAACGTCGTACGAAAAGGCTCAAGCTCAACATCGCAACTTCGCGTCACCCGAAACGATTGAACACGCTGCCTGCGCGACATGCTGCTGCATTGCCCAAGAGATTTGGCCGTATCCCACTGGCGTCGAAATGGAGAACTGCCAGTCCGCAGCACAGCAGCGAACGCTCGCTCCCGGCTGACGTACAGCTGAACCTTTCAAGATTCCGCTTCTTCATGCGCACGAAGACGAAGAACAGCGGCAGAGAGGATTTACCAAGTCTTGGTAAACTGTAGCCATGTTGGCCATGTTGAAGTGGTTTGGTCTCAGCTATTTTTATTAAAACTTAGCAGCTTTTCAGCGGCGACATCACCATGGGCGGCGCCGTGGGGGTTGTGCTCCCTCCAGAGCGCATTGAGGTGCTTCGACGCGCCTCTCATGCAGCCATCGAGCATGGGCGAGTTGCTGCTGTCATAGCGCACGTCGGACTAGTTCGTGTTGTTCGAGTCGCGGAGAGATGGTATGCTGTGGTCGACCAGCGCGTGATATCTCGTGTGCATCGAGTCGTGGAGAAGCAGGTTGTGCGCCGCATCAACTTGTTAGCCGACCACATCGAGGTGATGTCGAAGTTGTGGTTCGTCAAGAGCATCTCCACCACGTCCATAGCTGAAGCGTTCGACGTTGACACCAAAGAGCACGTTGCAAAAGCGGTTTTTGTGCCTTGATTGGATACAAACCTCTGACTTGCGCTCTCTGTGCTTCGCAGTGTTCAAAAGGTGCAAGTGAGCAAGCGCGACTACGAGGTGTATAACTGCGGACCGGAGCTCCTGGACGTGCCATCGTGGAACAAGGTTGCTCACGTACTTGAGCTTCAGAATGCGGAGGTTACCGATTTCCTGCTGAACAAGTGTCGGTGGACGGTGTGGCAGCCACCTACGTCCTGGCGCGTCAAGGTGGACCAAGTGTTCAACGTCACTCTCCACATAGCAGTACGACAAGAAGGCTTCTTGACAGGAGAAATCCGCGTTGTACGACTGCGTCTCGGTCGAAAGTGGGTCGGTGCGCACCATTTGAGTGAAAACATGGTCCATCCGATGAAAAGTCAATGGCTGCATCGCGTGGACTACGAGGTTGGCGATCAAGCGCAAACGGCCGAGAGCGAGTTCTTCCAGACCATTAAAGCCGCCTGGGAAGATTACCTCGCAGAACTTGCCAAACTGCCCAAAGAAGTCAAAGCCGACGATCACACTGAAGAGCAATTCCCGTACGACGAGCAGGAGAAGCGGACGTCCCTGAGAATAAAATATTTGCTGGATACCTCACTGGACAACATTCTGAACGACCGCCGCACAATGTTTCGGATGCCGCATCAATACGAACTGTGGCGAATGGAACAGGAAGATGCACCTGAACACCGACAGGATTGCTTGGAGGATCGCATGGTGGGTCCTCTGTTTCACGGACCTATCGAAGACCTCATAGAGCTGTACGAAGAGAAAGGCATGGCTGCCGAAGACGTCGATGTTCAATGGTCGTAGCAATATTTCGTTATGACTCTACTTTCGTTTTCCTCCTGCTCGACCCTTAGGAAATTTGTCCAGAAGCAGCACAATCTGCTTCAAGTCGTACTTCTCAGCTGCAGCTAGGAACTGAACCTGCCCCACCTCGTGTGGAGACAGCTCTCTTTCAGGTGGGTCGCTTTTCAGCGTCATACCCTCTTTAATCAGCGTGGAAAGTTCAGCAACTCCGTAGTTGATGTTGAAGTTATGCATGAGGCCGTCTTGAACCTGTTTGGCAAGTCCCCAACGACGCTTCTCCCTCTGATCCTCTTTTGCCTGAGCGTTCAATGCTGCGACTTCCCCCTCAGCCTTTATTCGCCATGGTGCACCTCGTTCTCGACGATGCACTTCTCCAGCCGAAGGATTGAACGGAATCTTGATCTTTGAGGCCTCACAAAGCAACGCCATTGAGTCACGATGTCCAGCACTCGATTCTAAATCTCCAGTCTGCTCCACCTCCATCACAAAGCCGTCGAATAGCAATCTGCAAATGGCTTCATCATCAAACGAGAAGGTATTTTTATCGTCGAGGGATTTAAAAGTGAGACCATGCACTAATCTGACGGGGTACTGTGCTACTAAAATGTTATCTACGGGACATCACATTACATGTACTTCAGTACCTATGGGTCGCAACCGGAAGGGGAGACAATGCGGCGGCTACGGCTCCAAGAAGGAGCGGTGAGAGATCTGTACGCCGCGTATACTGTCAGTATATACAACTGACGCATTGGCTTCACTTTAGGTTCGTGCTGTTCCGTCGCTGGCAGCAGGAGGTGGCCAAGGTCTCGCGCAAGAATGCACAGAGCAGGCAAGCACAGCGCAAGCTGGTGGACCAGCAGAGACGCGCCGAGACTAACGATGCTGTGCGTCGTAGAGTGCGCGTGGATGTACTAACTGCATGGACAAATGCACGTCTGAAGGATGACCACATTGAGCGCGTCAAGCGCGAGGGAGCACTGTCCATCGCCTCGGAGCTGCGGAAGACGTCGGCGGTGCACGAGTTTTCGTCACTGCAGGAACGGTACTGCGCTATCCTGCAACAAGAGATGACTGGTATCTTGTCTAACGTGTAATTAATTGGTTTGTGCTTTTTTTGCAGGTGCATTTACGAAATTGCGCGGTCGTTTGACCTCTACAGCTCTTCGTGCGAGTTTACCCAGGCGTTCTTTGCCTCATTCGAGCCGTGGATGGTGTCAAGATTGGCAGAGCTGACGACAGCCTTTAAGACCATGAGTGATGGCAATGTGAAGCTGTTGCTATTGCAGCCGACTGAGCATTTGACCATTGGGTTTGTTCGAGATGAAAAGTCACTGTCGATGCTGTTTGACGAGGAGGAGATGGATCATCGCATGGCGTGGCAATTTACTTCCGGAAGCTTGGTCCAGACAGAGGCTGAATCGTGGGAAGACCTTGACGTAGAAGATGTCGACATTGTGCAGACTCAAGAGGAGGTGCGGCTGCTGTCGTTGAGTCTCGTGTCGTGTCTCGGTTTGTCCAGCCGCTTCCTCACACAATTGACAGCAACTCATCCGCACCTGGAGCATCTCAAGATCGTGGACTGTTTTGACGCTGCGGCCGGCGAACAGGGTGTAGTTCTGCTGCAGCAGCTCGCCAAGTCGCGTGCTCTTACGTCTCTGCACTTTTCGTGGTGCTGCTGGCTGACGACTGAGATCCTCGTGACATTCGCGTATCAATTACTCGAGCCTCCCGTCTCTTCTCTTCAGGAACTTCACGTTTCCGACTGCTTCGACGTGCTTGGGGACTACGTACAATCCGTCTTCAACGAGCTTCTACCTCATGTAAATGTATCCATCTGACGTCGGTGCGCCATAAAAACCTATCCAATATCATACAAACTATTTTCAATATCAGATCTCGAAGCATTTCGTTCGTTCTTCATGGCTTCCATGCGCGTCTCCGGGCCGCTTTATCGCCGCACGCCGCGGCTCTTTAACCGCAGTAAGCCAGGAGAATGGAGCTTGGTCTGGTGTGAGCTCGCACTAGAGCAGGGCGAGCTTCTAGTGGCGCTGGATCCGGACGGTCGCAGCCGCATCGCCACAATCCCCGTTAAAGACTGCGAGCTGGCTCACGTACGCAGCGACGGCCGCGACTGCTTTGAATTAACAGTCAATCGAGGCAAGAAGGAGACGTTTTCGTCCCATGAGTCCAGCCATGACGTGGATTGGTGGTAACTACCCTCAATACTCTCCCTTCCATTATCATCAATATTTTTGTTTTAATTATTTTATTTTTTTACTGTAGGATGACGACGTTAATTGCAGTGAAGAGGGACTTGGAGCGGGGAGTGAAGCCTAATATTTCGCTATTGACACCACCAGTGTCGGAACCAACAACGAGACCCAAGCACATGAGACGTCCATCGTCTCAATTGAGTCTGAATTTGAACTTGGCAGCCAATGGACCTACAGCAAATACACTGAGTGGAGCGGGACTTGGACGGCCGACGTTGAGACGTCGCAAACCGGCACTAGCAACGTGCGAGACGCTGTTCGAGCGCTTCACGATCTACGAGACGCCATCGACGTACTACGTCGTGTGCTCGGACCGACACTATTCCAAGTTCAGGATGATGGAGCTGGACCGGATGGTGGAACGCCCCAAAAAGTTAGCGGAAGTGCTGAAGGAGGACAAGCGGCTCTATGACTGGGAGCAGATGGAAGCGAGGCTGCAAGCACTGGCAGAGCTCGCAAGAGTACATGGCACTGGAGAGCTAGTGAGAGCCTTCACGGCTGTGGCGATTGTTGGCTGCATTCGCTTTTTGCGCGGGTATTACTTCATTTTCGTCACACAGAGACGTAAGATCGGAAATATTGGAGGCAACTCAATCTACGGGATCTCAGCCACTCAACAGCTCAACGTGAGTCCTCTGGAGGAAGACCGGAGCGCCTGGACTCGCCTCAATCGATGGTTCAATCCCAGCCCGGAGGAAGAAGCGGAAGCGCGGTACCTCGGGCTTTTCCATTTCCTGGATCTCACCAAGGATTTCTACTTCAGTTATTCGTACGACATCACGCATACATTGCAGCACAACATGACTACGGAACACTCGGAGCCGGCGGAGATGTTTACTTGGAACTCGTACCTGACACGCGAATTGGGCGAGTGTCTGAGTGGTGGAGCTGCGGCTGATTTGATCGTGCCTTTAGTGCTTGGATGCTATGAACAGCGCAAATGCTCGGTGTTTGGCCGACTCGTTAGTATCGTACTTTTAGCACGTCGTTCGCGCCATTTCGCTGGTACACGCTACTTGAAACGTGGAGTGGCTGACACTGGCAAGGCGGCGAACGACGTCGAAACGGAGCAAATTATCGAAGACGAAAGTATGGGCCCTGGCAAGTTCAGTTCTTTTGTGCAGCATCGCGGCTCAATCCCTGTCTTCTGGTCACAAGAGACCTCAGCAACGCTGCCGAAGCCGCCGATTGTACTGAATCGTGTCGATCCGACGTATTCAGCAACGCAGAAGCACTTTGCTGACCTATTCTCTCGCTATGGCTCGCCCATTGTGGCTCTTAATCTTGTGAAGCAGTCGGAAAAGAAAGAACGCGAAGTCATCGTCGGCAATGAGTACATGAACGCAGTGGAATATCTCAACAGCTTCATGCCCCCGGATCATCGTGTGCGGTATGTGGCTTTGGATTACTCTCGGCTCTCTGGCCCAAAGCAAAAGGGACTCAACGTGCTGCACTCGCTGGACAAAGTAGCGGTGTGGGCTCTAACACAAACAGGCTTTTTTTGCAGCGCACCAAAGCGGCAGATCAGTCAAAACGGCAACAGGCGCACTGCTCAGGCCTTCTTTCCCAGCCCACCGACTGAGCCATGGGATGCCTTTACGACGTCGAAAAATCTTCAGCGTGTGGGAGAAGACAGCGAGGAATCATCTCCGGTAGAGCAACCTCCGTCACCAACGATCACACGGAATTCTGGTGACTGGTTGGAGCAGAGGGGAATCCTACGCACGAATTGCATCGACTGCTTAGACCGCACAAACGTGAGCCAGTTCAGCGTTGGAATGCGCGCGCTGGGGCAACAACTTTATGTTATGGGGATCAAGAACACGCCACTGTTAGAGAGCCGCTCCCAATTGGTTCTAGTGCTCATGAAGCTGTACTCTCTGATGGGTGATGCCATCTCGATGCAGTACGGCGGGTCGGAAGCCCACAAGAACGTGAAGAACAGCGCTGCACGAGAAAATGTCAAGCACCGTGAGCTTCTCACGTCTATTAGGCGATACTACAGTAATTCGTTCACGGATACAGCTAAGCAAGACGCGATCAACATCTTCCTGGGTCACTTTGTGCCTAAAGAAGACTCGCCGCCGCTGTGGGAACTGGATTCGGACTACTACCTGCATAATTTCGAGGTTCTCAATGGAATGACTGCGTGCGAAAATGTCCGGCGGAATCTTGCCTTTCACGCTGAAAATAAGCGCAAGGCGTTCGGAGAGTCTTACGGTATTCCGCCGATACAGCTATCGTGTTGTTCGTCTTCTGAAGTTCTGGATGACAGTGATGGAACCGATGAAAGCGATGATAATGAGCCAGCTCACCAACACGCCATGGTCTTGGCAAACCGAGATCAAGCAAAGCGTGACGCGTACATCCGCGAGTGCAGGAGAGTGCTAGACGACTGGTGGAAGGATCCACTGGAAGCCTTTGAACAGCCAAAATATTGTCTGCCTCTTACAGAGGAGAAGCCGCCTTGTGCATGCGATCAGATTGGGCGCAAAGGGAGCAAATCTAACCTCTTAGGTGGTTCACAAGCGGATAATTCCAAGCAAACTGGGGCTGGGAACAGGAAAATGTCTCCACGATCTCCGTGCTCGGATGATTTCCTACATATGTACCATCCTGAGGAGTTGACAACTTTTGACAAAGTGCTGGGATACAAGTTCATGCTTCCGATGGAGATCTCGGACGAAGTGAACGATAAGGAGAAGAGGCGGTCAGAGAGCGCTGTTGTAGCGCATTTGACGTCTGCTCCATCCTCGTCCTCCATTTCTGGCTTAGCTCGCGTCGATGAGGAAAATCTCTCTGATCTGGAGCAGGCTACTCGACGAAGCCAACCAACGCACGGCAATAGATCCTACAGGAGCATGAGTGCGCCTGATATTAGCGAGGAAGTTTCTTACTCGCCAAAAACGAATCAGAGATCACGTGATAGTGGCCGTGAGCTCAAGCATGGTCACCAAGAGGATCACACGAGCATTAGCGGTTCCGAATCTCGTCAAACCTCAAGAGCTACTCTAGCAGACGCAATTAACAAGTATGGAGGTCACGGATCGGCAGCTCTCAAGGCAGCGGTGAAGCGCAAAGGCGACCAAATCAGCATCGAAGACTACGTTCTCAACAGAGGGTACGTCTTAAGGATCTGTTGTGGTTGGTGGCCGTTCTAACTTGTGCCGCTTTTTTAAATTTCTGCTTAGGCGTCGCAAGTTTGTTGGCGATTGTTCCATACCTACTGCTGACCCCGTTTACCAGCAGTACGTGACTTGCTAGTTATGGCTTACTCTTGTGTATAGCTGATGAATATTTTTGTTCTTGTTGTAGATACGTTCTTGGGCAACAGTCGCCCCAGATGTGGGAAAGTGACAACGAGAGTGTGAAAATGTACTTTGAGGCGTACGTTCGAGACAACAACATCAGCCCTGATGATGCTCGGAGCCTTCGAGATGCACAGGTCCGCGCTGGTGCTACTTTCAAGCTGCAAGCTGGACCATATTCAGGGCTGGAACAAAACGTCAAGGCTCGCGTTCTAGTGGCGAAGAAGCTGAAAACCCTGCCTGAAGACAGAAAGTAAGCGTTTGTGTCTTCCGTGTGGTGGTGTGCCATAAATTTACATTCTAACTTACATCTTGAATTTTCCTGTAGGATATTCGAGGAGACATTGAATCTCAAGAAACTCGAGCAGACTGGAGAATCATCAGTTCCTCAAGAAAGTTTGGAGCTATACAAGATGTACTTCGATGAAGAACTGCCCAGTGTGGAGCTCTACCGACCTACAAAGGCCACAGCTCCTACACCGAAAGCGTCTGCTGATTTGACGCCTCCTATGACCAAGCGAAGTACCTCAGCCACTGCCCTCTCGTCCGAACTCGCTCAAAGTATCCAACGCTTGTCTTTGAACAAGAAGAATCGCACTCGATTCAGCTGCGGAGGCCTCATTGCTGTGGGGCCTCTGTTCAAGATGGACGGGGGCAAAGACCGCGACTTTATCGTCTTCAACGAAGCTGCAGCCGAGAATTCCTTCGGTGAAGTGACTCGGAACGAAACGGAGTTGTCGTTCTACTCCAAATAAGGCCATGTGCATTATCATTTATCGGATAAATACTAACGTTGGGATATTTTACATTGATTAGGCTGCTGGCCGAACCAGCGAGAGTGACTCCATTACTTCTTCGTCGACGATGTCGATCGTGTGGTCTTGTACATTATCCAGCAATTTGTGCGTGAGCGGGTTCTCCTCCCGTTTCTTTCGCTTCCATCTCCTTGGTGACAGTGGGAAGCCGGCGCTGCTGCTACTGCAGCTCCTGCTGCTACTATTGGACTCAAGTCGCTGGCTTCGCGACTGAGCTCGCGGTGGATTTCGAAGCCATACGCGATGCTTCCTGTGGTGACCATGAACTGGCACGGCTTCTCTCCTCCCACGTTGAGGACAAGCGCAGTCACCGGCTTTACTTCCAGAGGAGCTTTCCTGCCCCGCCGAGTTATGGCCGCTAGCTGAAAATGTGGATGTCAAGTGGGAAAACAGTCGCGAACGTTTGGAACTTTTGGATTTGGCTGTCGGCGGTGTCCTGCGTTGAGTTGGTCGAGGATAAGGCTCATCGTCCGATTCAGGAGAAGTTCCTGAGGCTTCTTCCAACATAGCGAGAGGCTGGCAGAAGCTGATATTGCTGTCATCGAAGAAATACATGGCGTTGGTGTCGTCGAAGCCGCGTTCATGCCGGAGATGGTGCAGAAAGCCTGCGTCCATCAAGGCTCGACCAAGCCGCACTCCCTCACCACGAGAGTCGATGAAGTCGAGATCTTCCATCCGCTCAACCATAAACTCACCCGTAAAGCATTTCTCGATGGGAGTCACGTGGCATCCAGTGCCTGACCGGTCGATTTCCTCGCTGAGTTCCTGCGCCAGCACTGACAGCAGCTCTTCTTGGATTGACTCGAGCACCAGTACAATTTGTGGCATGGTCGGACGCATGCTGGGGTGGTTGTGCCAAGCATTGACGATCAGTTCTCGCAGTTTTCCAGGCACTGCGTCAGTCTCGTCAAGCGGCGGTCGACATCCATTCAACACGCCTTCAAACACCAACATGGGGTTCGTGACTGAATATTTCTCTTGATCCGGATACAAGATATCCCAAAACGTGATGGCTAACGAGTACACGTCCGCTGCTTCCCCGTAGGTGGCTAAACCTGTACGACCGCCGATCATCTCCGGCGGCATATAGTTCACTGTACCGGTGACTGTCATCTTGATCTGTGGAGGAGCTGGTGCCCCTCCGGTGGGAACAGGAGAATCCGCTGAGGTGACTGTATCAATGGACGGCTGAGGTTCATCATGTCTGTCATTCGACTCAGTTTTCGACGGAAATCCTCGTGGAAGGCGTCTCGAGTCGCCGAAATCGGTGAGTTTGACGCTGTTGTCGTTGTCAACCAGGAAGTTGGTCGGTTTAATGTCGCGATGTAGAAACGGAGGCGTAAAACTGTGGACGTACGCGACGGCCCGAGCGCAATCGAGCATGTACGCGATATTTAGCAGCATTTGCTGTCGGTCAACGACTTCCACCGCTTCCACTTGCCCCTCAAGCTCCAGTACATGTCGAGTCACTCGGTGTTTCCTGCGCGTCTTCATGTGCGTATGAAGAACGTCTTCCAGCGATCCTTGACAGAGCTCGGACACGAGACAAATGGTCGGAGGACGCACACACATCCCGAAGAACTTGACGATGTTCGGGTGACGCAGCGACGCGCAAAGCGCAGCTTCGTGCGAGAACTCGGCCACGACTTCTTCTGTGTACCGATCCGGCGTGTAAACTTTCACTGCAACTGGTTTGCGCTGTCGCAACTTGCCACTGAACACGGAGGCGCTGGAGCCCGCACCAATCTTCTGCCGAAGCTCCAGGTGAGCGAAGTCGATGAGGAAGTCTCGGTGCATTTCGATGAGCGTGTGGATCTGGTTGGACGACATGGCCTCGTCCAGATCCGGATATAGTTGTCCGTCCTCGGACTGAATGCAGACCCGTTCTCCCATGCCTCGCCAGTACTCGGTATCAGCTCGTAACAAGCTCCAGATGAAAAGAGGGCTGCACGATCCCCAGCTCAAGACCATGTACGACGTCGCAGCGAAGCCGGCAGAATCAGGCGCGTAGTTCTGAATCAACGAGTTGATGGCACTAAGCACGTGATACACGATAATGTAATAGCCGTGGACTCGTAACGTCCATGGGCTCGCTCGTCCTGCCGGTGGGTTAATGAAGCACACGTAGACCACGAAGACCAATATTGTTGGGCGGAGAAAGAGCCGCACAAAGTAGAACAACGTGTTCTCTTTGGGGAGGAAGTGAGTTAGAAGCCACACCACTGGGATCGTGTACATAGCGAGAAGCACAGACTTGGCCACAGCACGGCGAAGGGCAGGAACCGAGACGCTTTTCTGACAGAGGAAGACGAGCGCCAAGACGAAGACAAATTGTCGGCCAGAGTAAATGAACTCGGCGTCAACCCTCGGGAAACTGGTGGTGTACATCTGGATGTGGAGTGCGATGCAGAAGAAGGCGACGAAGCCTCCCGTGACAACCGCAAGGATCCACAAGAGAGGCTCGAACGCTGGTAATAAAACTTTGCGAGTGGCTTGGGCATCCCCTTTGAAGGCGGCGTGGCGGTTCACGCGCAGGTACACGAGCAGCAGGAGACAGAAGGCACTAAGAACGGCGTAGCCCACCAAAGTGATGAGTTGACTCAGCCGAACTCGCTCGAGCACCGTTGTCATTGCGTCTCAAGTGAGACTGAGGGGCGTGCGTAGCGCACGGATTCCAGAGTGGACAGTCGAGATGAAATTGCTCTTGACTGACGGCCGGAGGAGGACCAAATGAAGTCTTGAGTGTGCTAACGCCTGGGAAACTTCAAGACTGCGATCGAGGGATCAATCAAGCCAAGGGTGGCAAAAGTGCCAGTGCAAAAAGACACAAGAATAGTCGTCGCTCTTCATCCCATATCCATCACTCCGTCCCCTGCGAAACGAGCTTCTGCTGCTAGATAAAGTCGCGGAAAAGCTCCACATTTTCAAGGCGTTTCAACGCCTGGTAGCCGTTCATGCCCAGTCACCAGTAAACGCGCTGGCCTCAACCTGCATCGACGACGTTCCAGCTTAAAGACGTTTACGATTTCATCGTCTCGCGCAAGTTCTGATCCAATGACAGTAGCGGCAACGCCCACGGCGCACTGACAACCCGGTCAGAACACCAGTCCTTCTCCCTTCGGTTGAAACGTGAAAGCACGTCGGTTGACTTCGAAGCTGGACAATCAAGACTCCCCGGTCGGAAAATGACGAATCGACTGCCTTGGTATGAACCCGGACGGAAGCCCAAGGCCAACGCAAAAACTGTCCTTATCCTCGACTAGAAACGGCTGGAGCTCTACGGCAATGTACACCGGAATCCTAATGGCGTTTGTCATTGTGCTCTTCTCTTGTCGATCTCCGACGACTTGGCTGGTATACAAATAGGGCGGGCGAACGACGGTAACAGTCCACCCCAGCGAAAAGTGAGTCCCGCCAACTAACACCGCGGCAGCATTGAACTCATGGAAGTTGCATTGACGTTACTGTCACGGTGGCTCTCGGGAGTCGAATCAAACTCAAGAATGGTGTATTACTTCTACATTTCTTGGATGGTCCGTCTAGTTGAAGAGCGCAGCGGCGAGGATGGAGGCGACGCCCATGGCGACGAAGCTCAGCGGGTGAGCGGACACGGCACCGCTGCTGCCCGTCGTGGTGTCAGTCGTGGAGGCCTTGCTGGACGCAGACTTGGACGACTTCTTCTTGGCGCTCTCCTTGGTGCACTGGAGACCCTCCCAGCCGTCCTCGCACTCGCACACCGAGTCGGAACACGTTCCCTTGCTGTTGCAAGCCTTGTCCGAGGTCGCGTCACACTCCGAGCACTGGTCGCCCGTGGTGCCGGCCGCGCACTCGCACTCCTGCGTCTCCAGGTTGCACACGCCCGTGGCGCACTGGCCCGGCAGCTGGCACTTGTTGGAGTCGATCTCCTCGCACGCGTCGCCGCTGTAGCCGACGTTGCAGCGGCACATGTACGTGAGCGAGCCAATGGCGTCCGGCACGCACGTGCCCTGGCCGGAGCACAGAAGCGTCGAGTTGCTGGTGGCGTTCGTGCTCAGACAGCTCTCAACCAGAGCTGAGGCCGTAGCCAGGTCGTCAGCCAAGTCGGTGGCGTCGTCCTCACCGAAAAGCACCTCGAGCGCGCTCGTGTCGAAGTCCACACAGCCGTAGATGGCGTCGATGGCCTCGCCGTTGGCGTCCTTGGCGCCCGACACACAGATGACGCCGTCGCTCGAGCCCGACTTGCTGTTGCTGCTGGTACCGGTCACGCACTTCTCGGCGGGCTTGTACGTGCAGACGCTGCTGATCTGGTTGTACGGACTCGTCCAGGACGAGAAGGTGGGGCACAGACCCGGGTACTGGCCCGAGCACACGTCCGTGTCCTGTTCCTTGGGCAGACACTGCTTGACCGTGTCCGTGCCGGCGCGCGTGGTCTGCAGGGCCACGCACTGGTAGCCGTCGGCCGTGCAGTCCTCCGTCTCCTCGCAGATCCCCGGACGTTCCTTGTCCTCCTTGGCCGCCACCTGCTGGCTGAGAGCTAAAAGCGCCACGACGCTCGCGAATTTCCACGCTTGCATTGTTGATCTGAAGCTGTGACTGGGATGGGGTGTCCTATGCGTGAAAGAGCAAAAGGGGGAATGCCCGTGCGTCTTTTACAGCGCGAGCTTTGGTGGCTGCTTTGCGTGGCGAGAGGACGAGGGGCAAAGCTCCGCATGGCAAACGGCTGGATAGTACAAAGGCTCTATGGGAGACAACGACCGAGCCACACAGCGCAAAGCACGACGCGTGTTAGTGCCGTGCAGGTGTCGTGACGTGCTTGGAATCAAGGATCATACGGCGGTACTGTACAGTCGGCATTTTAGTCGCAATTGAACAACGGTAGCGACTAAAATGCACCTGTTCTAACGCATTTTTTACAAACAACAAAATGACGTTTCGGTTCGCGATTCAACAGCTTTTTGACGCTTCTACTGTAGGCTTCGCCATAGGAAAATGATAGCTTGGGCATCACCCAACGTAGCATTCACTGCAACGCACTTACCGGTACGTAACCGCGTTGGGTTGCTCCTGTACAGGCAGGAACGAAGGCTCGGATGACAGGTCCATTTCGACCACGTGCTGCCGCGGGATGTACGTGATGCGGTGCACCCGGCCCTCCTCAGCATGCTCATAGATCCAGTCCAGTAGCGCATTCGTGAAATTCAAGCAAACGACGGGACTCTAGAACGCACAATGCAAAGGTAAACGAGGCGTTAGCTGCAGGTATCAGCTCAACTAGCCCGCTAGCATAACATATCAACGTACCCAGTGTTTACGACAGAAATTCGGGATCTCAGTCACTCGGAAGCTCTGCAATTTGCACACTTGGAACTTGTCATTGCGAAACGCGCAGACGATCTTCGGCGTGCCCACCAGGAACGACTGGATCCAAAACGCGAGCAACTTGAAGCGTTCGAAAACAAACTGGTCCTTGTCGGTCTGCAGAAGGCGAAACGTCTTGAGCTCGATGTACTCACGTCCACCTTGGCTTGAATCCCCCTTGTCCTCGTAGCAGTCGATTTCTGCTGCAACAACCAGTCGCTTGTCACCTATCGTCACGGCCGAGATACTGCAAAACTCCTCGTCTTCGTTCACTTTTCGCTGTTCGTCGTCTCCAGCTTTTGGGTGGGTTGAGTAGATTTCAAAGCGCCGACCTGCGAACGCCCCACGCCGTTGGTTTTCGTGAGGATTGCGGTTGCTCTCGATGTCTTGCTCTGTCCTTCGCACGTCCAGATAAACACAGCCATCCCGCTTCTCCACCTCCATCGTCCAGTCATTCTTGCTGTTGTACGGGGTCTATAAACATTCAAAACCAGCATCAGAGATCATGCAAAAAGGCCTCTAATGACCCGCCGCAGTACGGAACTTACACCCATGATCTTGTTCAGGTTGTTCCGATACGTGACGAAGTGCGGCTGCTTTCGGTCCTTCTGTCCTCCTTGAAAGTGGTCTAATGCCGATAGCAACGGCCCGATCGGTGCAGGAGGAGCTGTCGGGTCCGTCTCGTCCTTTGATGTATAGTCATCGATCCCATCGAGCAAATTCGCTCCAGTCTGCAGCAAAATGAACATTAAAAACTTGCTCGAATACCCTTTTTTTTCATGAATTCACCTTTGCTTTCTTGTACATTAACTAAAACAAATAAGCCAATAAGTTAGTTTATGAGAACGCGCCCACTACAGCACGTTAACGCACCAAGTTCGACCTATCAAAGAGAACCTGATCTGCATTTTTGCTGAAGTACGCAATCTCCTGAGGCTATAGACATAAATTAGAAATATTTCTATCGCCGACGAATGTATAGTTCAAACCTTTGATAGCGTAACGCGCTCCTGTCGCGAGAGTTCATGGACGCGTGGAATGGTAAACCGATGACTGCATGCAGACGTCGATGAGGAAGAGATTTCTCGTGTGTTGACCGAATAATTGGGGCGCAAACGCTTGGTCGGGCGTCGATCGATGTCTCCGTGAGTCGCCATTGGGTTTTCGGTTTCTAAATTGCGGTTTTGGGTTTCTAAAATAAATGTAAGAAAGTTCTTTGACTAAGAGCGTGCATTTGAGTGCAGTAAATTATATAGGAATTCACTTAACCAGTGTAGTATGAGAAAGCAAAGACTGCGGAACTCTTTAGGGACGTCGATACACTGACAAGAATGTTCTGTATACAGAACATGCTGCCCTTGTTTCGTTTGCGAAACCGTGGGGCAAAGCTGGAACACTTCGTATCCAGTCAAAGCAAGCAGTTCTGTATCGACATCTCCAACCGCTAAAGTTCTGTCGCCATTTGCGCCTGTCGAAAGGAGCTGAGCCCACGAGTAAATGCTTGAAGGCGTCGTTGCACGTAAGAAGATTGAGGCTCGGCTCCTGCGTTAAGTTCGCGATGGTCGACGTCCTTAGCACCACCCGACATGGGAACTTCTCACTGAGAAGGAACGGATCAATGAACTGGACCCAAATTTTCAGTTGAGGAGCTGGTTCAGTTGACTTGCACCCTTCCCTGTATGGGGCTGTCCCCTCTGCCCCTGGCACCACCGCGGCTCATTTTTCGAACTGGACAAGTAGAGTCATTCATAAATTCGATTCAAACCCGACTGGTAAATTTAAGAGCTGATCAGACACGACTCGTATTGGGAGCATGGAGCATGTGCTCTGGGTCGAGATCCTCGCTCTCATCGGTTACGCACTCACGTGCTGTTTAAGTTTGCTGTTGGTTTTCTACCTTCGATTTAACCGAAGAGAAGCTTTCAAAGGTGACCCGCACGCTTCGCGTAAAGTCATTTTACCTGCTTTCGAGCCATTACTCTGGATTCTCGCTGGCACCACCGGAATTTATGTCGTCTTCTTCAGCGTGGCGCTCAAGATCCAACTGTACACGACCGAGTTCCCACATTTGGATCGAGAGTTTTTCTACTGCGGTCGAATGTTCGTCTTCATCCTGGTGCTCGTGTTCCTACGTCAAAAAAGCGTCTCGCTCCCAGCTCTTCGATGTACAATCGTGAAAACATTGGTACTGTCGTCGTATACACTACCGATGGTGTGGATATTCACCAGGCTCGTACCGCTGGAGTTAACTCTATTATTTTTCGTCAAGCTTGCTGCCCGCCCCCTCCTTCTGGTCTTCGTGGTGTACACTTGTACGTTGAATCCACCTGTGGGTCGAGCAAACCACCAAGTTCTACGTGCGCACGGATTGTTCATCGTGATTTATCATCTTCTTCTAGCAGTTTACAGCGTCATTCAACAGTATCAGCAGAGCTCGATAGTGTATCCTATGCTGGCCTACACGATTTTAGTGTGGAGTTCCATGTGCCCACTGATGATTTGGAGACTTCTTGCTGCCGACACCGAATACTGGCGAGGAATGGGGAAACGCGTGTGTTCGCTTCAACAAGTGGCGCCTCCAACCTCGAACTTCCGGGCAGAATCCGCGGTGAATGAAGATATTTCGTCCCATGGACTCCACATGTTGATCGAGATGCATCGCAAATTCCTGATTGACTTCGCGCATCTAGAAATCAAGTGCAAAACGTCAGGAGGATTCAACGTAGCCCTTTTCAACGGGTTTTTACGCTCTACACCCGTTGCCGTCAAAGTGTACACACCGAGATATATTACAGAGGAGATTGTGGCCGAATTCTCCCATGAAGCAGCGCTGTGTGCATCTCTGAACCACCCGAACATCGTCCAGTTCTATGGAATGTGTGTCTGCCCACCGACAGTCTGCTTGGTCACGGAGCTCTGTCAATGCACACTCGAAGATTTACTGGTAATACGGAGGAAAAGCTCTAAAAATCAACGAAATCTTCAACGGATGCAGTTGAATGTGGCCTACATGTTGGATTGTTCACGAGCTTTGGCCTACGTACACAGTTTCTCACCTCCACTCCTTCACCGCGACATTAAACCTGACAATTTCCTTCTGGATGGAGAGAATACCCTGAAACTCACAGATTTCAGCAATTCACGCCGACTTCCAAGTGAAATTCCAAATACTTCTGGGAAACCGACATTACAGCCGAAAATGACGGTCATAGGGACAGTGGATTATATGGCGCCGGAGATGATCGACAGCAGCACTGGCCTCGCTACCTATGCTGAGTCTGCGGACGTTTACTCCTTATCCATCACACTCTGGGATATCCTTTATCCGGATCGTGCAAAATACCCAACCGCTGGCAAGAACCACAGTCTCGTATTTGAAGGAGTATTGCGAGGCTTGAGACCGTCTATTGGGCAGGAAGACGTCATGGAGGGAAGTATTCCCGAAAGTATACTTGAACTCATCACTAGCGCCTGGAGAAACGACCCAAAGACGCGTCCAACGGCTCAGCAACTCGTCGTTGAGCTGGAAAAAATTCAAGAGGAGCTCCTAGCGGCACTGGCACAGGATCTACTCAATGATTTCAGCAGTGAAAATCTCGAACATGCTGATAAAGCGTTCACGGGGGACCGGGTTGTCGTACGAATGGAACAGCTCAATGTGGTTGAATCTGAAAGTGAGGCTATCCGTCTTGGCCGTGCACTCATGGATGCTGGATTCCTGCATCATTTCGAACACTGTTGTGGCTTTCTAAACAGCGACACAAGTCTGTTCTTCCTCGATGAAGATAACATCGGCTTTTGCCAGCCTCTTGCCATCTTAGAAGAGGCTTCCAATACCTCTCAAACTTCCGATGACCCGCCTCCCGCACAGAGCTGTCAGCCTATTTTATCGTCATCCAAGTCGAATCTACGGAAACGCTCGCGTTTGTTGTCCCATTTGACATCTACATTCTCGGCAAATGGACAAACTGCGTCCACTAGTGGCTCTCTAGCTGGTCCATGTGGGTGTCGTTTACTGGGGCAACTTCAGGGAGTTCCGTTAACACCTTCGGGTGGCCGATTCGGGCGTCATCGTCGCCGAAAAACGCTAACCCGAAGTAGTACCAGCCTTTGTAGCGGCGGGAGCGTGTCAGTACTGGCGCCCACGCCAAAGAAATGGCATTTTCGACGCAAAACAGAGTCGGAGGACTCGCTCCAGAACAAACTACTGGACGACGAGCAGCAATATGTTATCGATATCGCTCGCAATGGAGCAGAACTCTAATTATTAAAAACGAATGGGATAAAATCATTTAAAATTTCTTAGCGAGAAAGGCAGTTGGAAAGTATTTTCTCTCAGTTTGCAATTTGGCGCATTGCAGAACAGCCAAGATGGCGATAAATGCGCTGGACAAGAGAACACAAGACGTGGTGACAGCGTCATACGCCTTGCCAGATCTCGAGACAGCAGTGCAGCAAGGTAAACTGAATAATAGTAGAAACGGCGTCAAAAGTCTAACAAATTCTGGGTGGAAAGTGATTTACAACGCTGTAGACGCACATGCAAAGACGATCAAACTGTCAGTCGACGTTATAAAGGCGTCTTTCACAGTCGTTGACGATGGTACATCTCATGATGTTTTATTTATTTATCATTCCTTTGATAAATAACTCGTCCCGTTAGGTGATGGTATTCATCCAGATAATCTTTACAAATACGTCGGGGAGCACTACGGTGAGAGAAGCCTGCTTTTCAGGATGCAAACGATGTATATTATTCACCTGCAACGTTTATTTGGTGTGTAGCTACGTCAAAACTCCCAACCGATGGCAGTGAACAACAGCAGAAGCCTTACAGCTCTCGCGGAGCCTTTCTGTATGAGTTAACGTCGCTAGCTACTGCAGTTGAGATCGAAAGCCGCGTCCAAGAACATTGGACTTCGTATCGCAAGGTTTTCCAGGTCAGCCCGTGTTTTTTTTATTTTATATTCGAGTCGTTTCTTACATTCTGAGATTTTTAGGATGGAGAAGTGGTTTTCAACGCACGATCCAGAGATCTACGTGAGGTGCCAGGAACAAAAATTGCGGTGTTGAATTTATTCAGCAAACTCCCAGTGCGATCGAAAGACTTGTCACGTAACCCGAAGTACCGATCTCGAGCGATCCAGAAGATACACGACTTTTGTGTGAGCATGTCGATGATATGGCCATCACTATCGTTTGACATCCGAGTTCAAGGTAGGAATTGGAATTAGGTTGACTTAATTGATCGTTTTCTTAAACTACTGATCCTGTGCAGATGAAGCTAGACCAGTAATTATTCCTTCAGCTAAATCCTGTCACGAACGTTTCCTGGCGCATTTTGGGCCACTGCTTGGAAACGAGTTACAAGTATTTTGTTTTTCTTTTTTATACTTGAAGTATCTGGCTTTTCAAGCTGCTAACGCAACTGTGTTGTTGTTCTGTTAGTATGTGAGCTACTCAACGGAGACTACTCAGTTCTCAATTCGAGGGTATTTCGCCTTTATCCCCAGCGGAAGCGAAGGATTGGGGCAAGGAATCAAGCAAGCTAAAACCTACTACCAGTTTACCTTCCTAGAAAATGAGTGGGTAGACGAGTGTCATCAAGTCTGTTCGAAAGTGATCACGGACGCAGCGCTGGAGCTTACGTCGAGTACGGCTTGGTTTGTGGACCTCCCTTTTCTTCTTCTTTTTTTACGATCGATGATATTTTTTGCTGTAGGTATTCCAATTTTCGTCTTAAAAGTTGAAATATCCCGTGATCATTTCGACACAACTGGAATCGGAAGAAAGGAGTGCTTACTCTTTAAAGCTCCTGATCAATTCCAACAATTCCTTTTCGAGTTTGTCCAGGTTAGCAATGGTATCTATCGCAACTGGAACCCCAAAACTGACAGAATTGTAATCAGAATCTGGCTGCAACTGAAGCAAACAAAGCAGAGGTGACAAGACCTACTTGAAGTGTATTTTCTGACTCGAATGGGCACTTATATCTACTGTGTACTGTAGACGGAAGATCTACACACTTCTCAAGTGATCTTGAGCGAAAAAGAGGATGGCGAGACTTCTTTCAGCGAATTCTATTGCTCTCCGTTAAATCCACCGTGTCCTGTGGTTTCACCCGATGCCAGTCCAGCTCAACAGGTAGACCTGTACAGGACCAGCAGGGAGGGAATTTGGAATCAAGAAGATTTCCTGGATCAAGACGAGCGATTGGAATCTGCAGCTCACTCAATGAGGTCCAGCAGCTTTTATCAAGAATCAACTCGGATCGAGGGACAGTCTGAAGTCCACAATACGTGCCATGCGTGTGGTTGTCTCACAAATGAGAGGTAAGTTAGTGTTCACCTTCGTGGCATTTGCATCCCAATTCTGAATGATTTTATGTTTCAAAAGCGGAGTCGATCGGAAAAGATTTGAGTTTGATGATGACATTCTGGATGTCTATGGCGATTCCAGTACTTGGTCATTTCCAAACGCTGACGGCTTGGTATTTCCACACGTTACTGAAGATGAAAGCGATTTGAAAGATATTTTCTTTTCTGACAAACAGTATACGTCATCGGTGCCACAACAACAAGAAGACGCTTATCCGCCTCAGGTATGGTAAAATTGTGTCCTTATTGTTTTTGACAATCACCTTAACGGTAGTAACACGTACAGGAAGCAGAAAATCGTACGCCATGGTTAAGCAGCAAGCCAGACACTTACGACTTTGCAGACATCATGATGGGAATGTACGACGACCGCTACTGGAACAGCGAAGAACCTCGAGAAACTCCTCTACCAACAAGAAATATTGAGGATTCAGTTGAAAGCGGTTTAGACCTGTGTGCCGCCACCGAACAATCTCGAGGGCTGAGCACTTCCAATGTTCCTGTCAGGTCTGAGTTTTTCGCGGCTGAACGCCCAGCCAACAGTACCTTGAAGCGTTGGGTTCGTTCCAAAATACCCCCAGTCAAACATTTAGCTGCTGGTCTACAGGTTGACAACGTTCAACTACGGAAAGGAGATCGAGAAATCAAGATCAGCAGATCTGTCCTCGCCAGGCTAAAAGTGATACGTCAAGTTGATCGCAAGTTCATTCTCGTTCGAGCAGCCACTCCACAAGGGAACGTGGTGCTTTGCATTGACCAACACGCAGCAGACGAGCGTGTTCGACTGGAGAAATTGGAGGAAGAAGTGTTTGGTCGCGATGGATCTCTGCGCCGAGTGGAAGTCGAAACTCACGAGCCAGCTTTCGTCTTACGAGTGAATTTCAAGGAGAGCCAAGTGTTGAACCAGTACGACGATCTCATCAGGAGTTGGGGGTTCGATTTTGAGTGTTCCGTATCTGAGCCAGAGAAAATGCTCTTCAAGTGCCAGGACTCAAGGTATGACGGAGATCCTCGTGTTCTGCTGCATGCGACTCCAAAAGTAGAGAAAAGAGTCGCGAATGTTGAGGATTTTCGAGACTTCATCCAATTGCTGGCCAGTGCGGGGGAGACTCGCCCCCACCCCCAAATTCGACCACCTGTGATCACGAGACTCCTCCACTCGCGTGCATGCCGCAGTGCAATCATGTTTGGTGATCGGTTGAGTCTTGCGCAGTGCCAAGACTTAATCGAAGACTTGAAGAACTGTCAACTGCCTTTCCAGTGCGCCCATGGACGACCGTCAGTCGTTCCTCTTGCTGAAATCAGTAGCAAAGGACATTAGTGAGTGAACGTTTTTTTAATGTTTAACCGATGGAGTGAGTTGAAGAAATTCCAGCTAGCGCTTGGGGCTTTCCAGAGCGGTACTGATTCTACGGAGCTGGTTACATACGTCAGGTTAGTCATTCAATCAAACTAGTAAAAGAAGCTTTCAGTTTCAGTTTACCATGTCGGTGGAGGAGGGTAATTCGCCTGTCAGAACTCGTTGGGGAGATGGATGGGATGTACGTCGAAGAATATCGCGCGGGTGGCCAAGTGGTGCTATGATCATAGAGGGAAACTCATTACGGAAGCGGTTTACCTCTTCAAGTGACACGTAAATTTACCTGCACCAATTGAGTGGCGGATGTGCGATGAACTTGTTGCTCCGTAGCCCTCGCTTTCTTCCATATCCTCCTCGTCGCTGATTTCATCTTCATCATTGTCTTCATCCTCATCGGAGAACGCGTTACTCGTTTTAATCGCCTCGATAGCACTCAAGATCCGCTCGCGCTGGACTCGATCTTTCACTCCAAAGTCATTGATCAAGTCGCTCTCTGTTAGCTCTAGCAGCATTTCACCATTACACTGCTTCTGCTGAAATCGTTGCTGCCAAAAGATCGTCAGTAGTGAAAAATAGAGGTAAAAAATATATTGTCAAGTTACTTACCACAACGCCTGATACTCCGACGTCTTCAAGCAACCACAAACACACGTTCTCAATGCTCCACTCTTTCACCACTGGCCAAGCATAAGAGCTAGGTAAAATACGACCAATAGCAGTAACCCAGAATAACAAGTTCACCTTGAGCGAGTGTGAGTTGGTCGTCGTCTTCATCTTCATAGTCCTCGTCCTCGTCCTCTTCATCCTCATCTGCTTCAAATCCGACATGGCCACGCCCATCCGGTTGAATAATTGGTTTAGACTGAAGACCACTCGGTTGTAGACTGTGAATGGTTGTTAGAATCCGCCATCAAGTAAATAGCTAATCACTGTGGTCTTACCTGGGTGCACTAGCTCGTAGTGAACTGGTGGGGGTTACGCTTGGGTTTGTGAGTTGTGAAAGGGCTTGGTTGCGTCTTGCCAGTCTGTCCGACGCTGTTTCTTCCACTGCAGATTGGCACATCCGTATTAGTTCTGACTCAAAATTTACACTTTTCACGGTTGTCAACCCACTTTTTGCCGAAGAATCTGCTGAAGAACGGCGTGTGTTTTGCGGTGTCGATACAGGAGTTATTGCAGTTGCTGGGGGAGGAAATGGAGGAGGCGGCGGAATTTTGATTGGTGCCCTCGAAGCATTTGCAGTTGGTTGGGGCGATGCACTACCCATTGCTGGGCTTGTGCCAGGAACAAACTTGCAGTTTGTGGAGTGCGCAACGATTGTGTCTGCGGGAAAGAGTTGGCAGCATCGAATGCATTTGATAGGGCGCTTCGAGCAGCGACTGGCATGCGTAGTCAAAGCAGATTGCGGCATCTACCAAAATTCATGGTACGGTTAGGCACAAATTAATACTTCACGTAAGCGTGAACTTACGTTTTCGTTGCAATGGGGACACGACTTTTGGTTTGTTTTACACGATGTCTCGTGGCGGAGGAGATCCCGAGAGATCACGACCATATTGCAGTGCTGACAACGCTTGGGCTTCCAGTCACAGCTGCCGAGCACGAAACCACTGTAAATACGCGAGATAAACAGCATAAAACCTGATGCCAAGCGTACTTTTGTTCATGGTCTTCAACCTTGCTCACTTCGATTTCATCATCACAAAATTTGCACTCGACCTGCAATAGTTAGACTCCACGTTGTAATATGGTGAAGGAATTTTGAGATTCTTACCTTTCCACTTGGAGGAGGAGTTGGCTTGTTTGCTTCGATGATTGGTGGGGCTGCTACTGGGGCTGAAGCAGTCGCAGGTTTCTTGGGACAACGCGTAGCCAAGTGGTTTGGAATCCCACGCTGAAGGAACTTCCCACCGCAGTCGTTTGGGCACGAAACCAATCTGCAGTCGCAGTTTTCGATGTGATCCTGTAATTCGGACATCTGGGTGACAAAATAGCAGTTAGTACGGCTACTTCACTTCCGTGTTGACCTGTAACGTACCTTTTGGCGTCGAAGACAATGTGGACACTGCTTCAGCACTTTATCGCAGTTGATTTCGTGCTCCAACAGGTCCAAGCTTGGGATATCTGCTGAGCAGTGGCGGCATTTCTTTAGTGACCCCCCTAGGTCTAGAGCAGTAGCAATAGTTCCGTCTGAAAGAGGTTTCGCTTCGGTGGAAATCGCTGTTTCTGTTCGTCTGCGTTGAGCGGTGCTACACTCGAGCTCGTGTATCTCAAGGTTGACCCACTGCAATTGCTGCTTGCAGGAGACGCACTCAACCATTCGTTTCGGACATAGCTCTGTCTCGTGTTGGCTCTTTAAGTCCGAACGGACCGGAAGTCTGCAAAACCCACAGAGAACATGTGAAACTGGAGCCTCAGGAGGTAGCGCCGACGTTGTTGGAGCGGGGTCCTTCTTTACTGGGTCTACCGTTGAAGAGCTATTCACACTCGGAGCTGGAGCTAAGTCTTCTTTCACATCCTCAAAAGCAGCCGTGGATCTCGCGAACATCTTGGCTAGTGGCGATAACGAAGGCTTGGTCTCGTCTGTTGCAGGTGCACTGGGGGCTGAAAGTGTCAAGTCTGGTCTAAAGTTGTTTGACTGTAGTGAAGAGGGAGTCGAAGCTTTCGGTATGGATGGAACTGTAGGCGCAACGGGAAGCTTTGGAGCAGCCGTAGGGGTGCTAGTTACAATTGCGTTAGATGGTGGCTTCGATTCCACTTGGACACTGCTTTGTGTGGAACTTGGCACCTTCGAAACTCCTGCGATCCTGGTTGGTGTATGAGGAATGCTTGCAGGTGATGGAATATCTGGCGGGATTCTAGTAGCCCTCGGGGTACTGGGGACACTGGCAGGTGCTAACGGTTTCTTTCCTACAGGAGACACTTTATCATGCCCCGGTAGAGTGGATGACGACGCTGAGCGAGTTAGCGCTGGGGGTTGCCCTGTTACTATGGGGACTGAGAGCCGATGACTTCCAGTATCTGTTGCATCGGACAAATTAGATCCTGAAGCTCCGGGCTCTGCACTCGTAGATGGCAGTTTTTGCTGTTGCTGCTTCATTTCCTGCTCAAGCTTGCGTCGGCTTTCAACTCGAGCTTTCGCTAGTTCAGCTTCCACCAAAGCTCCCTTTGCCGTCGTTGCGAGAGTATTCTCGCGCGTATTGACCGTGTCTTCTTTACCGGAGCAGTTGAGTTCACTTTGACCAGAAGCCGCTTTCGGAGTTAAAGCCACTGGAGGTGGAGGCGATAGAGATGGAGAGGAGATCACATTCGCCGTCACTGGCAGTGCACTACGCACACGATCGTCACACTTGTCCTTGGTCTCACCTTTAAGCTCCATCTCGAATTTAGCTAGTGGGGGGCTGGTCACTGGAGCAGGACACGGAATTGGTGCTGAGGCAGTCGGAGTACTACTGGTTGCTGTTGTCGTTGTAGCTGCAGTTGATAATGTTGCTGGAAGGTGGAGTAGAGGCGGCGGCGGTGCTTGACTCGAAGCGTAAGGCGAAGGTGGCCAAAATCCATGGTACGGAGATGACGCCATCACTTGAACCGGTGGCTGGGCCTGCAGCTGAAGCTGTAGCTGCATCTTCTGAAGTAGGTTTTCCATCGTGGATACGTACACGTTGGTTTGTTTCTCCAGGGCTAAGTTCACATCCTTGGCACTGGTATCACTGGATGGTGGTGGATTGGCTGGGGGCAAAGACGCAATGGATTTTGAAAGAACCGCAACAGATTGATCAGTTCTCGACACAGTCTCCTCCAGACGCTTCAATTTCTGCTCCAACTCCACAGTATTGCTGCTACCTTGAGTCTGAAGAGAGTCTTTTAAGCTGGTTAAAGCAGTTTGAGTTTCCTTTTGAGCTTGAGCCATCGCACTTTCAGTGTGTTTCTCTATTTCCTTCAACCTCTTGTCAAAATCCCCGTCATGTTGCGCTAAGTTCGTTCGACTTTCTTGAATCAGTGTGTGAAGTTGATCTTCTAACTGGTGGCGAGTTTTACGTATCGATTCATGAAGTTCCTCCAGCGCTTGCTTTCTCTCTTTTTCTTCCTTCTCAATCAATTTCACAAGGTCGAGGTGTTTATTCTGCCAGGAACTCACTCTCCCTTCAAGAGCTGTAGTTATTGTGTTCGTAGTTTGCTGTATCGACTTTTCCGTACGATCAGAAAAATCTCTCACAGCTGCACTGCATTCGCCTCGAAGTTGATCCTGGAACGATTTAATTTGACCATCGAGTTGCATAGTGGTAGTTGCACACCGAGTTCGACAGCCCTCTTCCAGAGCACTCCGTAGATGCTCGATATCGTATTTACTCGCAAATTTACTTCCACTTTCGTCAACAGTTTGCCGGATCGGTTTAATTTGCCCCTTCACGTAATCCTTCACGAGTGCCAGCAACTCCTTCTGAAGCCCCTCACGTAATTCTGCCAACTTTTTCTCCTGCTGCTGCTGCTTTTCCTGCACTTTCGCTTCCTGTTCTTCCTTCGTAGGTTGTGGAGGACGACTTTCCCCCTTTCCACGATCCTGAAAGATGTCCATCTTGGTAACGTGGTGCTTTAGAGCGTTCAAGTCGCTACGTAATTCGCTGAGCTCTTCCGTCATCCCCCGATTTACTTTCTGTGTGATCCCATCTAATAGCAGACTCGACGAGCTCGTAGTCCGCGTGATATCAGCGATCTGCTGGGCCTGGTGCTGCAGATTCGCCTGCAGTTGCGCCTTGATGGGCTCCATCGCAGCGTTAAACTGAACCAGCAGTTCAGACCTCGACAGCTTCTCCTGCGCCACCGCCTGCGTGGAATTCCCCTGCTCACGCAGCGCAGCCACCATTTGACGCAACTCCAGCAGTTGATTCTCCGTCTGCATGCGCCACGACTCGTCCTTGCCGCACATGGACTGTAAATGAAAGCCAATGTCCTTCTGCGTCGTCAGCTCCTGTCGTATCTTCGACTGCACCTGGTCCAGCGTGTGCAGTTGACGGTCGTTCGCACAGACCTCCACACGAAGCCGGTCGAGCTCCTCCGACGTGGCTTTACACAGCTGCAGTAGCGCGCTTAGTTGTCGCTCCGCTATCGCAGCGCGGGCATCCACTTCCAGCTTTAAACTCAAACGCACCTGCTCCATCATCTGCGCCATATCGTACGACGGAGACGAGTACATTTGCTGCTGGTACGCGCTTCCAGCTTGTCGAGACGTGGGATAACGCGGTTCATTCTCATCCTGTAGCTGTTCCTCGTCCTCTGCAGGTTCATACTGACGATGCACACGCTGGTTATCTCTTGCTGCACCTACCGTTGCACGTTTTCGTTCCTGTCGTCGATGGAAATGCTCGGAGAACGTCGTCGCTGGCGCTGCAGACGGCGCTGATCCTCGCGCGAAGGCGCTAGACACACGCGAGTACGACGCTCGAGGCTGTTGCTGGTGCTTCTCCTGCTGACGATTGCGATGTTCGGCTGCCATGGTCTCGCGTAGGTAATTCGCTGCTACATTGTCGTTGCTGGGGTCGTGACCACCAGAACGCACTGGCGCCTCTTCAACCGCCGTGAACTCAGCTGTGACGTCCTCAAACTGGCGGAACTGCTGCGCGAGGCTGGCGTCCGTGCACTTGATGATGGCGGCCAGGTTGGCCTCCCAATCCATGCCGCTTGGCTGTACGCGGCTTCTGCATCGCCGACCACCGAGTGCCAAGCGCCGTTTCACCCGCCAAAGGACGCGGATCCCGTCGCGAGCAGAAACCGTCCGCGATCTGCGGCTTTTCTCTGGTCAAAAAAAGGTGTGCAACAAGCGACTGGCTGCGAAGAACCCTAATAATCGCACTTAGCCGAGAATAAGGACGAGTGGTGGTGACGGTGAATGGCTTGAAGAACACGGAACAGCCATCGGACAGAGCCGCGCCCGGCGGACCTGTCACAATTTCGCTTCGGGAATGGCAAGACTGGTGGTGCTGCGCATGGGTCAAACTCGGGTGCCGCATGGGCTCACCAAATGGCATCCGTGTATCGCTAGCTCTTCGCTGGAAGGTGAGCGGAACGTATAGCTTTCTATCAATTGGCATCCTGTGAAATGGAGGATTCTGCGACTCGCAAACTGCGAGACGCGAGGCGTTAGTCGATTGAGCTATGTTTAACGCAGCACTGAGCTGAGTAGCGGCAGTGCGGTGATTGTGCCGTATTAGCAGCTGCAATGCTTTGTCAGAGCCTCTGAGCCTCTGTGGGCTCAGTTTGTCCGACAAGTTGTCGCGATACTGTACAGCAATTCTCGAAACGGTGGCAGTGACGCAATGTGCTTTTTCTCGTGGCCGCACGCTTCTGGTGGCAGGATCGCTCCAACGGCTCCTAGTGACCATCGCACGCGTCGAGACCGTGTTCTTTGGTGCACGAACAGCAGGCGCGCTGCTTCAGCTTTACCGAACGTTACGAGCAGCGCTATAAAGCAATCTAACGTCCATGGTGTCGATCGCTACCGCTACACCTACAGACAAATAGATGTAGGGCCCGTTATAATGACGCTAACTTATGATGGCGCTCGCCATGGTGGATAAAGGGCTCAAGTTGAACTGTGCACTGAACTTCACTCGCGCCCTCTGGTACAATTTGGTTGGCTGGCTATAAATAGCCTACCAATTTGCGCTTCGAGAACAAGGGGAAGGGAATCAATAGATCTCGCACAAACGAGCCAAGAGTCAGACTCCCAAACGCCTCAGACTGCAAACGCCGCCATAAGGCAAAAGTCCGCTTTCTTCCGCGGAGCTGCTCGATCTCGGTATTCCTGGATTGCTCCGGCCCGACCCACACCACTTTTCCTCCCTCCCTCCCCTCCCTCCCTCCCTCCAAGTTTACTGCAATGAACTCGCCCATGTCCAGCCACCAGGCCATCATGAAGTGCCCCTGGCAGTGGCGCCAACCCTTCCTGGATGAGAAGCGCGAGAGCCGCAAGCGCAAAGTCGGCGATGGCTACTTCTACGACCCCGTGGACCCCAACTTCGTGGACCACCTGCTTCCTGGCTACGCCAAGAAATTCTGCGGCGACGACGTGCTCGAATCCGACGAGAAGGAGAACATCCAGCGCGAGATCGAGCGCCTCATGACCAAGAAGAACGACCCGCAGAACCGCACTGTCGACGGAGACGAAGCTACCTCCGATGATGATGATTTCGACGTGAGTCGTGAGAACCAGGCGCTGGTTGACAGCATCCTGCTCATGTCCAAATCTGTGGAGGCGTCATCGCTTACGCTTCTGGCGTCCCCCAAGAGTGTGGCATCCTCATCACCCTCCTCAGACGAGGGAAGCGATGACGACGAGCTCGAACTCAACAGCAGCGGCGAGGAGACCTTTGACCTTTCTGAGGACAGGCCGGCCAAGCTCATTGCGCACCGCAGCTCGTCGCTTGAGCTCGTGTCCGACAGCCTGCAGGAGCCCTTCTTCTCCGTGGAAGATAGCGAGCTACTCGACTTCCAGGCGGTGTCTGGCGCCATTGCGACCGAGACTGACTGAGCAGCGACTGCGAGTTCTCAGCCATTTTACCTGCCGACTCGCGCTCGTGTGAATTTATTTATTGATCGACTTAAGCTTTGATTGCCCGTTATGTATGATTCGACTGCGGCGCAGTGCACCACCACCTTCCGACAGGGAAGAGAGTACGTCCGCCATCCAGAAAGAAACAAGATAGCCCCACAAGAGAAAAAAACTTGCTAATGAACTTGCTTTTTGCTACAAGTTTGGCTCCTTTTCATTCACCCCGTAGTGCATCGATCGAATAGGCACAGTGTACATGAACCTCGTTGCTCGACTGGCACTAATTACACACCGATCCCCATTACATTTACCCCCTCCCCACAGACGGCGGCAAGAGCACCGACATGAGCGCTGGAAGCCAGCTTGTCCGTTTTGGTAGGGGTGAAAGATTTCGCTAGAAACGCCCTTCAATTTGAAGTTCAAAGGCTCCGATGATAAGGCTCAAGTGGTGTTGAATTGTGTCCGTTACAGATCGTGGAAACTGACTTGTAACTCTAAATGATCTTCCGATCCAAAACTTATTGCGGCATCTGCCAGAACATGGTGCCTTCAACGACAAAGGGCCGCAGAAGCCGCCTTGAGACCAACGTGTCTAGCAGGATCTCTAATTTCTCCTTCCCATAGTCAGGAAGCAGTTCTGAGAGTTGATCGACGCTCTAAGCAAAATGAAACAGGCACCGACGGTTAGTTATCAACGAAACAGACAAAAACAACCACATGCGCCAAGTACTCACAATCGCCGGTTTGTCGCCGTCTGCTCCTTGAAATTTACTGTACAATGTCGACACCTGGACAGCGCCAACGCCTCGCTGCAATACGACCACAAAAGAAACGTTAGCAGGATACTCTTTCACCGTAAAAGATAACCGCAGCGCTTACCTGAAACACTGCTGGCAGTAGTGACAGCTCAAACTTCGGAGTCGGTTCTCCAGCATTGAACGAGTCGTCGTAATGTTCCAAGCGAGCCTCCTGAGAAACACTACCAACGTCCAGACTGGCGCCAACGAGACGGTTGGACAGCGGAGTGTTTGGTGTCATCACCTTTAGCCGAGTACGCAACAACGGTGACGTCAAATCGAAATCCGGGGTGGTCGGTGTATCGTCATCTATCATTGCCTCGTTCCGCTGTCGTGGTGGCGTTGGTACCACCGGTGTCTGCCTTGGTGATCCGTTGCTTCTACTGCTGTACTTCCGGCGCAAGCTAGGAGACTTGAATGGAGACGTAGCTTTCTCTGGGTAGTGAGTTTTCGGGTACACTGGTGTTCGTCGATTCTCTCGGTCATCGGATCGTTTTCGCTTTCTATTGGAGGCACTTTCTGATGTCCTCGAAGAGCTCGAAGCACCAGTAGTTGATCGCTCTTCAATTGCAGTCGACAGTCGAACTGTACTAAACTCCGGGATGTACGGCAACGTGGTGGAGTCGTTCATCTCATCTTTCTCTTCGTCCCCAGATCTGGATTTCTTTCCACGCGGTGGCGTATACTCAAACGCACCCATCTTCATCAAATTCCTGCTTATACCCGGGCTGTTGTTGTTGTATTCCACACTACTAATTGCCGATGGAGGGGTCGAGATCTGCCTAGGTCCAGCATTCGCAGTGCCTCCCTAAGATTTACATCAATCTAACCGTCAGTTCATCCCTCAGCAACCAATAACTATAGCAGCACCAACGAATAATGTACGCACCGCAATGATACTCGTGCGAGGCGGTGATGTCATTCTAGGCGACCAACGTTCGTACCCACTAGAACTAAGTGTTGACGTTGATTCCTGTGTCTTGGAACTCGATTTCACCGCCGACCTGGAAATGTACGGAGTCGTGGCCATCGCCGGCAGGTTGTCGCTGCTAGCACTAAAATTTAGGCTATCATCGTCAGCTGAGGCATTGTTGTCATTGCTCGTCGAAGGCTGGTGCTTCTTGAGCGTTGTGGTCTTGAAAGTCTGCTCCCTAGTCACAAACGACGTGTCGTCCAAGTCTTCGTCGTCCTCTACAGCAACCTGCTCCTGTTCATCTAGGTCTCTATATTGAGCTGCTGCAGCGGCTCTAGTGGAGCCAGGCGTGAACGGCCTAGAATATCGTGACGGTGTGCGCGTGGCCCGACGTGCTGCAGGCTGCTGCGTGAACGAGTCGAAGAGCGGACGCCACACGCGCGAGGCCTCGTGGATCTGTCGCAGAATCTGGTGGTGTCTCCGTACAGTGCCACAGATCTGAGTAGCTGACCGGTGCGCTGCGCAGATGTTGGCGTCGATCTCCTGTAGCAGATACGTGATCCGCTGCTGTGCGTCCTCCTCCATTTTGGCGCCTTCCTTTCGAATACCGTGTGGTGCACAACCCCCCTTTTCCAATTTATCCGTAAACCGTTTCTATTTAGTGTAAATAGTAGTTATTTACGGATAATTGACCAAACTTTGGCGCGCAGACATTTGAATTCTTGAGTTGCCATTCCCAGTGCGGAATTGATCAAGTAGCTGCTGCAGCCCATACAAACATGGAGTATCGTGTACGCAAGCGCGACGTGAATGGCGCCGGCCGCCTGCCGCGCTCGCTGGAGGATGTGCTACCCGACGCTCTTGTGCGTCGCTTTCTATTGCGCGCGGGCTTCCGCTCCAGTTCTGCCCGCGCGGCTGCGGAGGTTCGACGCCACTTAAGCGACTTCTTTCGCCGCCTCGTGGGTTGTATGGTGGTCATGATGCAACACGACGGGCGCCGCAGCTTCCGTCTCATTGATGTCAAGCGCGCCTGTGAGCACTTTGGCATTCGCCTCTACGGCTACGATGACATGTGCTTGCTAGCGGCCGGCCGCGTGTGCGGACCGGAGGCGTACCACGTGACGGAGTTAGTGGAGTGCAATTCGCTCTTCAGTCGCCCGTTGAACGCATCGGACGAACCTGACACGGAACCTGGCGCTCGATACAAGAAGACGGACTTTGTAGCCAACTACACTGCCTGGAAGGAAGAGATGGAGAGTGCAGATGACTATGCGAGCGAGCCCAGCGAGTGGTCGTTTTCGGGTAGCGATACGGAGTCTGAAGAGGGCCATGACATGGATACCGAAGCTTCCCAGCCATGGCAACCAGATGAGGAGAAGTTCATGGCATCGCTTAAAAGTGCACAAGAGATTGTGGACGAGAAACTTTTGCAGGAACCAGAAGAAGAGGAAAAGGAGAACCAGCCTGGACAGGGATACTACTCGGACTACGACGACAGTTACGAGCCTGAGTACTTGTCTGAGCAGAGAACTCGTGAAGAGGATGAAAACGCACAGTGGAACCATGTTGGTGAGCTTCACGTACGACAGAGCGACGAGGACAGCGATCCGGCTGAGCTGCAGGACTTCAACGACAGCTTCAATCTCTACGTTATCTCGCGCCAGGAATTTTTACATGTTTTCCGCACGCTGCTTAATCTCACACTGAGAATGGGCGAGTTGCAGATCAGCTCTGTTGCACTGAGCGCTTTACATAACGCTACTGAGCAGTGTCTGCACCGCTCACTTACTGAAGGCTCGCTTCACTACCAACTGGCAGCTATCCTGAAGGAACAAGAACACCTTAGTTCGACGAGTCAACTGGAGTCAGAACTTCAGATGCAGCGCGAGAAGGTAAATGAGCTGTGTGAGACCATTGCTGCTAACAAGGCAGCATTCAAGGCTAAAGAGTTAGCGATGCAGCAACAGATCGAGCAGCTCAAACAGCAGCTACTGGGTCAGCACGACATGCAGATGGAGTCATCTCCCAGTCTCAAGAAGAAGATGTCGCCTGGAAAGCGGAAATCCACCAGTAAGAAAACTCACACTGTGCGGAAGGGCTTGTCCAAAACCTCAAATGGTTCTACGTCCGTAGTAGGTGCGCTGCGCTCGCGGGGTCAGAACCACTCGGGGACAAAGAAACTCAAGGTCAGTCTTGTTTGAGGAGGCATGCTCGATCAGGTGATGACGAATGCTGGTGCTCCGTCATACGATGTTACCCTTTGGATTTTTGATTTGGGACAGTATACTAGCAGTCTGGAGCAAGGATGTCGCGCTGGGAGAATCTCTTCACAGATGTCATAGATACTCGATCAATATTAGGTACTATTTCGTCTTCTATCTGCGTGACTAACTTGTTGTGGGCTCATACGGATTTACCAGCCAACAGAGCCTTCTGCTCAGCAGCTTCGGCAGCTCGAATCATGGCTGTCGCGTGACACATTTGGACGAATTCGATTAGATGCTGAAAGAAGTCATCACCAAACGTGCTACATGGGGAATGTTCAATCAGGTTAGTCGTGTTGCACCAAGCCTGCATAAACACCATTTACGGTAGTACGCACCTTAGGTACGCTTCGATGTTGTTGTGGCCAGCGTCCGTGACCCACAGCGGTTTGCATCTCCACTCCTGAGGGCACATCTCGAACAGTCCTTCGCCGTGCCAAAAGGGTACGACTTCATCCCGAGTGCCATGGATAATTGTTACGGGGGACTGCACTTGATCGATGATGTCGATATTGCAGAATAAGTCGCCTGGAAATGTGTATCGGAAGTTGAAGACCACACGAAACATGGAGAGTACGGGGCTCTGAAGGATCACGCCTGCTACTGGCTGCTCGAGGTGCGATTGTTTCACAGCGAGGTGTGTTGTTGGCCCAGATCCAAGTGATCTACCATATCTGACAAAAAACGTGACAAGTATGGTGAGGATTCTTTCAAAATGAAAGATATCATATACAGGTTCGTACAGAATAATTTTGCCTGGAGGTATATTCTTCACGTTGACAAGGTACGCGAATGCAGCCTCTGCGTCCGCAAAACAAGCTTCTTCACTAGGTTCGCCTTCACTGATGCCATAGCCAGCGTAGTCGTAAGACATTACATTGGCCTGAACGACAGAAACAAAAAATGGCATGTTAGGAAAAGCAGCACGACAACCACAGCCTCGCATATCCGTCCTAGCTCACCTGAAGTCTTCGACTGACTTCACGAAACCAATCATAGATCATTCCTAGATCTTCGCATTCATCACGAGCAAGAGAGTTAAACTATGGCACAAGACGATATCCCAACATCAAAGTTTGGTCTACCTTCTGCATTGCCGTGAGAGAAGAGCACAGTGTATTCAGCCTTACTGCGGAAGGCTACAACGTTAGCAATTCGATTAACCAGTGGGCCTGTTCAGTTGGTAGTGACCTACTCGTATGGGATAAAGAACGCAGGGATCCGGCTGTGCATGGCTGTCATAAGGAAGAAATAACGCCGAGTGTAGCCGTAGGTAGCAGGCGGCGGCTGGAAGACCAGCGCGGACACCGTGTTTCCCATCCTGAGCTTCCGCAATCACAACCCGCCGCCGAAGCCAGTAGTCTCCAGCCCTCAATCAAAGCCTTCACCCCCGGGTACTACAGCTAGCTGAGCTACGCGTCGCCAAGCGGGTGCGTGCGCGTCGCTCGTTACTCCTACAGGGTCCGCTAATAAATAGAATGGTGCCCTCCAGAAACTGATCATGGTTAATATATGAAGCTTTGTATGTCAGATTGAAGCTGAAGTGATCGTCCGTCGTCGTCGATGTGGAATAAGAAAGAGCTACTCGTGGGAAGAGGGCAAGTATCCCTAACACGGCCATTTCATCTCATAGTTACTGGTATAATAGGAAGGAATGGCACTCGTTGCTGGGGATCACTGGTATTTTGCGCGTTTAGCTTGGAGTTGCAGCGCTATACAGTGGGAAATATCTATCAATTCCATCCGACAGCAAAAGGCTAAAATGACGCGCCAACTTGGTACTCACCTTGAGGTGCGTTGATGTTTCAGCGGGTGGCCCACGCCACGAAGATCCTCGTCTATAGCTTGGTTCGTCTGCCGGACATCTTCATCGACTGCGATTCCCTCTTTGCGAAGCAGGTTTGCAAAACTGCCTCGATTCGTTGGTGTGAGGCAAGGCTGTGGTGATTTATGAACGATATCCAGCGGGTTCTCGTTCCTGAGCGGAGAAGCTGCAGGGACGAGCAACGTTGGGTGCCTCGTTGTCGAGCCGAGTGCAAGGTTTTGCACGTATTTGTGATCTGCGTCGTCCAGCTCAGTCCACGGACCTCGTAGTAGCTTTCTCGGTCGTCGCTTGGGTCGGGTACGTCGAGGCCACGGCATTGTGTCGCGCATTGTCTTCGCGTAGTCCAGCCAGTCAGTTGCCCACAAGTTAAGTTGCTTTAACCCCGGCATATTCGCCAGTAGTAGCGCCTTGACACTGTGAGGCCTGCGTTTCGCTGCTCTGTATAGCGCCTGGATGGTTTGCAGCTCTTCTTTCCGCCGCGACTGCTTCCTGCGTTTATAGAGCAATATATGTCAGTCTTTGATCTAACATCCACACTTCGAGACCAACACTCACTTTTTCTCTGCCTCCGTGGCACTAGAGAATGTGAATCCCGACGTCAACGAGCCCTTCATCTCTTCTCCATCTGCATACAAATAAGCAAAACCAGCGTTAGTCTATTCTCTGTCAATTACTTGCTTATCTAACCAACTCGTACCTGTGAGAAGAGGTAGCGGCGCTCTAATCGACGAGTCTCCACGTAACTTCGTGAATGGAGAGAACGTCACGTGCCGACTGGGGCCGCTGTGTCGTCGAATGGCTACACGCCGCTTGTCCCTCTTTGACGCACTGTTCGAGGGCCGCACGGGGCTCGCGTACGAGGACAACGTCTTGAGGATCGGCCGCGGCATCGTTCTCGACTCGATGCTTGAGCGAAAACGGCTTTTTGAACCGTGAAAAACCGGTGAATTTCCGGTATGGCTACAGTTGTCAAGCGACCTTTGAAGTGTCATCGAGACCATGCTGCTACTACTGCACCTTGCAGGGGGCCTTTTGCTGTTGGTGGCGGGGTTTGAAGTAGGTCGACTAGCAGTGGCCATATCTACCTTCTTTGTTATATACTTATTGAGTCTTCTGTTAGTTATGGCGCTTTTTAACGGGCTCCATCTTCTCTTTAATTATGAAAGGTAAGATATTTTCTGCTGGTATTTTATTCGTTTATTCATTAAAAAAAAACTCGTTTTCGCTGGATAGCCGGCTTGCTTCGGAACATCGCTGTTGATCCGCACACGAAGATTTCTGTGACGGCTGCTGTGATAAATATCTCACTGTGGACGCAGCTATGGAAGTTCCTGCGGGCACCTAAAAGAGAAAAACTCCTCGTCTTCACACTGTCTTCGGTCCACTTACTGGTCGTTACAGCTAACACTGGAGAGCAACAGCTTAAGCAAGGACGGGCTTCGGTCTCTCCGCCATTCTGGTGGTCGATAGACACTGCTATTGGCCTCAAAGATATCAAACATCCGATGTGGAGCAGAGCACGAGTGTGGATTCCTCGACTGCTGTTGCTCTTTCGCTGTGCTCACGCTGTGGAGCTTGGTGTTGACTCTATTGACGTGGAAGTTGTCGAAATAGACGAAGACTCAGTCAAACCAGTGCTTAGTATCCAGGTAAAAGTGTAGACCTCTTTCAAACTGATACATGAGGTTCTAGCTAACGTTTATGGTTGTGTTGTAGCATGCCAGTGTCTTTGCAAACTCTATCTTCGACCCTGTAGCCCGAGAACTTTCGTGTTCAATCGTGTTCTCACGAGTTCAGCCGATGCAGCTAACCTTCCAAGGACAAGATGATATGACTGCGGAGCTTGACCGCACTGAAATCACCGTCCGCGTGCCAGTCTGCTATAGTCCTGAAGACTTTCGCGCTCCTATTCCTTCTGCTTATTCGGTGGTCATTGGCTTTATCCGAGTGAACTTGGATCTCGAGCATCTGTGGCAAGCAGTACTCGCCGAGAAGCAACAGTATTGTACTGGAACTCCAGACACCTCTTCAGAAACGGGGTCTATTGAGAGTTCTGTCGAACCCAGTATAGCGCAGAAACTGACCATCCTGCGTCTTGCAGAAACCTGCCCTAGTAATTTCCGCTTCGAGATCAAGAGTTTGGAGGTCAATGTCATTGATAAGGTCTCGTCTCGTAGTCTTGGATCTGTGTGCGCATTGGTATTGAAAGGAATTACTGCTGTATTGTCCGGCGACGTTGATGATGACTCCGGAATGTCAAACAAAGTGAATGCAGATTATCCAGTTGTCGCGAGGAAAGCAGATATCGCGCTTGGACCTCTAGCCATTCGTCTAAATGAAGTTGGAGACACCACTGTGTCATCGATGGTAAAGCTGGACGGGTTGAAGCTTAACGCGGAGGGTACGCTTTGTGTTGATGTCACAAACCCAATCAGCTCGGAGCTTGACGAAAGCGATTGCAAACAACCTTGTTTGTATTTCCGATCAACGATAAGTGGAGGAAGTCGCGGCCTTGAAGTGATGATTTCTAAAAGAATTGAACCGTGGGTAGCATCATGCTGCACTCTGTATGATCGGGCGGCTGCTAACATGCAGGGAATCCCCCCCGTGGCGTCGTTGATCGAAGAAACTAATCGAACTGAGGAGCAGTTGGCTATGTATCTTTGTGAAGTCGAGATGGACGTTCATTTCAAGATGCTAAAGACGGTGGTCACATTGATGCCTCTCGATCGAACGTGCGACGTTCTACCGAAAGGAGTTCCCAGTATGGACTTATCTTTGGGCGAGATCAGCTTGTATGCTCATCCGTTTGTGAACGAAGACCACCTTGGAGTCCGAGCGAAAGCAGATCTCCAGTGCTCTCGTTTAAAAGTGTCCTATTTCACTAGTAATGATCTGGTGAAGCATCCGTTTCTATCGATTGATTTCACGCGGGTGTTTATTTCTCCAGTGGCGACTATGATGCAGAGTGAAGTACCCGCAGAGGTTGAGATGGAGGCAGAGTGGGTGGAAGTCAAGTGGGCGCCAGAGGTCTTACATGCCATAGGAGGGGCGATAGAATTGGGGATATTTACTGTGGCATCGTTCCTGCACGAATCACGACGTACAACACGTGATAAGGGAACATCTTCCATTATGGGGTGGAAAGCAGCATCAAGTTTGAAAGTGCCACCAATGCGTCAAATGGCAGACGTCGCACAAGACAGCATCTCTTCGGACGAAGTTATAGTTTTCCGGTGCGTAGCGAAACGAATTTGCACGATTTTCCCGTACATATACAATGGACAGCGACGCGTAGAGTGTGTTACCGTTGATACGCTAGCTGTGAGCTCCGAAGGAACGACAAATCGGCTTCGGATCACAATTATGGATGCGAGAGCTTTTCCTAGCCAACGAGCAGCAGGTGAAATGCCTTCGATTCCGGCAAAATCAGCGCGCAAGCAAGCTCCACTTCATCGGAAGTCGTTCGCATCTCGCGCGTCCCGAAGCCATCGGAAAGAGGCATCAGTACCCAAGCCAAGAGCCGCTTTGGACCAAGATTGCGCTTACTTGATGGCCGAGTGCTTCTCAATTGAAGAGAACCAGGTTGTTGGGAGCACCCAAACGGTTGTTGACCTCTTTGTGAGTGGCGTTCACTTGGAATGGGATATAGCAACCCAACTGCGGATCATGGAACTCATCCGAAGAATTACTTTCTCATCCTGGGAGATGATTTACCGCGCTCGAAGTACCTACGCTATCCATTGCACTCCGCCCGAGAGTGTTTACAACCGAGCGCATGGTTTAAACCCGCCGCTGGACGATATTGACGAGTGCCTACGCTACGAAAATTTGTTTCCTCGTCTGATTAGTGCGTCAGGCGACAAGTTGCACCGACTTCATGCCACAAACCTCTCGGTTCATGCAAAGCTCGGAGATGAAGTAGACGTCCGTCTTTCAGTTGGCGTTTTTGCTGGTGATGATCTACCTGAGGTGTGGCTTTTCGAGGATATTTCTATCAACGTGAACGCTTTGGAGATGGCTGTAGTGGGCTCAGTCCGCGTCCGTCACACGCTCAATAAACAGGACGATTACGTGTTTGGAGAGTTCGAGGATATGCTCCGCAAACGGCTTCTTGCTTGTTGCCGCCCCACTGACGCTCTTGATCCTACATTAAGAGATGGAATTATCGTGGAAATCAGCAAGTGTCACATTCGTACAAGCTGCGACTTCCCACTTCTTTCGTACGCTGAGGCTGTCCAAACCACTTTCGAGCCTTTCAAAGAACAACTCGCTTCAGCAGCGTCTTCGTATTGGAGACCTCAGCAAGAGTTGTTCTATCAATTCTTCTTAAGAACGCCGGTAGCCTCGCATCAGCAGGATTTATGGCTACGACTTGAAGATGTTGGCTTTGAGTGTCTCGGTAACCCCTTAGAAAGCTGGTTGGAGCGGATGTACCCTGTGTGGATCGAAGAGCTAACAGAGCAAGAGTTACGAGCGCACATGCTCGACGACCACGTTGCGTCACTGAAGCTGACAAACGCAGATTTACTTTGTGATGGTTCTTACAAGGAGATGAAAACGCTACTGAAAGAAAAGAATGCACGTTTGTACATCCAAAAAGTGAAGAAGTTGATACATGAAACACAAAGTGGAGACTCTGGAGCACTTTTAAATGTACGTCTTGGCCAGATCGACGTCGATGTAACGTTCGAAGAAGATATTTCCGTTTCATGGGCCAGTATACAAGCCCTGGACGAGGCCACACAAGTGCTAGAAGATGCGGCCAAGACACAATACGGTCACGAGTTGGTGCAATTCACTCCGTCCTGTCTTCTGTTCATGGGGATTGAGATGAAAACCACTGTCACGGATCTAACTGTACGAATGAGACGGTTTCCTACTCCTCTGATGACTTGCGACGGCTTGAGCGTCGAAGGACAACTATTTGTGACGGCATATAGTAGCGGAAGCGCAGACCCTGTGGATCTCCTGGCAGCTTTACGCTGTTATGTGGATTTCACAATTGAAGTCACGAGCCCAGTGCTTTACTTTATTCCGGGTTATCTGTACGCGTTGGATGAATTGGCGGGATTAGCGTTGGGTTTCCTTCCGCTGGCAGTGTTTGACGTTGACAGACGCTTCCAAACGTCTCTAGTTGACATAGTGCGGAGGTTAATTCACGGCAAAATTTGCGTCACGGTAAATGATGCAGGCGTTCGTCTCCTCTGCACAGCAACATCCTTCGACTCGGCAGATTTCCTTGAAATTAACGTGCACCGGATTCGTGTTGCTTACTCATGTGGCTCAATTGATATCGAAGTAATTCGAGTGGCAGCGAGAATTGAGCCTGGATCCCTTTCACACGTTGCAGAGCTCAGCCACCTCAAACTCCAAGTATGGCTCAAGTGGGATTGTCTGGGCAACCCAGCGCTGCATTACCTCTATCCCATCGAGTTCGTTAGAGCCAAAAGTCCCAGTGCTTCGCGCGAACGGTTTATTTTGCGTCCTCCAGATCAGGTTGAAGCTTCAAATCCGTTGCAACGTTATCAAGCGACCAAACTCTCTGTGTTTATCAGCGGACGAATTTGCCCAGTCGGTCCAGAGAACGGAGACTCGAACGATGGATGGTCGAAGCGAGATATGGCAACTCGCACTGCTGTCGTCCTTTACAGTAAAAGCGTCGAGTGGCTAATAGGATTTGGCCGGATTTACCAAAAGATACCGCAGAACCCACTGCCTCGACGTCGAGAAAACACTGAGATGAAGGTTATTCTACCATCTACAGACATTTTGAGCATCCTCGAAGGGGTAACAATCGAGGAATTCGATTTGATCGGCCTTGATGTGGCGCTGTATGCGAGCGAAAAGCACCCTGTGGGGCTTCGAGCCTTCGTTGACGATAAAATCAGCTGCTCAGGTGCCTTTTTGAGAAGCTCACACGAGGTTTTTGGAGACGGAGGCTCCGATACAGACGCAGTGCGTCGTCTTTCGCTAGCTATAGACGACTCAACGTGGATTCTTCACGATGTGAATGTGGATGCGCGTGATATTCAAGTGCGGGTATGTACGCCTGAGTCGGGGAGCAGAGGAGAGGCACTTGTGTCTTTAAAACATGTATCTTTGATCGTTGGAGGCGGCATTGAACGCGCCCCAACACATGACAATGGACTAATGAAGCTGCACAGCCCCCCTCCGATGAAACGCCTGACGAATTCCCCGCCTTTCAGCTTTCCCCAGTCTACAAAAGGAGCTGGGGCAGTGAAAGAACGGTCCAAACAAAGCATCCTCGAGTTTTTCCACATTCCACATGAGAACCCCTTCAGCTTCCGTGAATCCGATAGCGATACTGAGGGAGAAAGTGACGTTCGAGAAGCTGAAGCGGTTGAGAGCGAAGCCGAAGAGCTCCAGAACTTGGTCTTGGACGAGTTCCGGCGTGCTGGATTCTTGCTTGGGTTGCTATCGAAAGAAGTCCGGGTGACAGTTACGATGGTAGCGCTGGAGTCTCTGGTTGATATTGCAGATACTTGGGTGCAAGTTGCTGTTACTAGTTTACCCGAACTCTTCAATGACGAAGCTGAGGCCGCGACATTGCTTGAAAGGAAGGAGAACAAGGAGGAAGAACTGGACATTATCAAGGAGGAATCCTACCCGAGTCCGAAGAAGTTCACGTCACTGGCCCAAGATCCGAAATTCAGTGGAATTAGTCTTCAAGGTGGGGCGGAAACACCAGTAGATCGAGACGCCACGCAACGGTTTGAGCCCACGCCGTACTCAAATGCTGACACTGTGCGGCCAGTCAGGAGAAAATCTAGCGTGGTTGTGAGCCAGTTAGAACGGATTCGAAGCCGGGAAGAAAGCACGCTTCCTCAAGCTACAAGCTCCAAATTGGTGCAGGCTTTCATCATGGTCAAGTTTGAAGACTGCCAGATTAGCGTCCAAGACCAGCTCCACAAAGGCTCGGTGCTTCTGGCTCTAAACGCTGGTACACTTCAGCACGCTGTTTCGTCGGATTCCAGTCATGAACGTATCGACCTGAACGTTGACGGCTTTCAAGTCTTCACTACTCCATTGGATGTTGACGTCAAGTCACACGCCGTTTGGCTCAAAGCTCTAGCAGACGGAGCTTACTGTCCTAGCTCTCATGGGTTGTTAAGGCAAGTGATCGCTCCGATTCCTGCTCAAGTTACTATTTGGATCGATCGGGAGAAGAGCATCGTCAAGAATAGGGTGAAGTTAGACATCCCAGCCATTGAAGTGCAGGTGAATCTGCGGTCGAAAGATATCCTGGAAAAGCTTACGACTACAGCAACAGAGTTAATCAACGCAAAGCTGGCCCAGAAGAAGAAGCAGGACCACTCTCACCGTATGCACGGTTATCTGAGGGAAACTCAGCACCAAGAGCGTTCTCTGCATCAACTGGTTACTCTGAAGAAGCAGCTCAAGTGGAAAATTGCAGCACTGGAGTGGCGGCAGATGTGTGGCTGGGACTATCGCATGAACGAGCGTGCCATGGCTGCCGTTTCTGCTACTGAGAGCTCTCGAAACTTGGTCTTTGAGGTGGAAACCTCGCCATTATTCCGAAGACGCAAATTCTCTTCGGCCTCGGTGTCTTCGTTTGCCACAAATATTAGTTTTGTGGGTTCCACGGCTACCAATCGATACGAGGACGAGCAATTCACGGACGAGCTTCAGCGAATGACTCAGCAGTACGAGGCGCTGTCGGAGTTGACTCGATGTATGGCCAGTGAGGTCCAGGAACAGCTCAAACCGAGCCCGTTACCCAACGTTGACTTGGAATTTGCACTTGATCGAGCTTCATTGACGCTCAGCGGGGAGAACGTAGATATTCTTCGGGCTCAAGTGGGCTCGTTGTGTTTCAAGATGCAGCTGTTCGAAGACCATTCGGGGAACTTCGCCTTGACTTTGCAGGATTTATCCGTGAGTAACCTCAGTCCGGGGACACCCTATCCGGATATGCTGCTACCAGTTTACTCTCGGTCGTGGGAAGGAGACGACATGTTCCTCCGGATCGACGCCGAAATCGCGAAGCCTGTGGGAGGCATTACCATCGTGCAGCATTTCGAGGTGAACGTGCACCCCATACAAGTTTGTATCACTCAGGAAGCGATCATGCAGTTGGTGGCGTTTTTCTCGCCGTCGGATAGAGCCAATAGCACCAAAGAAGAGCAACGAGATGAAGTACGCTCTCAATTCTTACAGGCTCGAACCGCCAGTAGTTCCACCAGTGATGGACGTGTCGGTTCAGCAATTATCAAGGCTGTCAAGGTAGCGGGTAAAGCTGCAGCACACCCTCTCAGTCTTGGACGCACTCACCGCGGAGACAGCGACGAGGAGTTTCTGTCATCCGGCCGTAAAGCGAAAGGAGGGGGGCTTCATCACATCGCAGAAGACTCAGCTCAGTGGATATCCAAGCTCGCGAACCTGTCCGAGTCGAACGAATTGCCTCTTTTTGGGTCATCCGATGAGGCAGAGCAACACCGCGCTGAGTCCGCGGAGCGAGAGATCAGCGAGATGAAAGATCGAGCCAAGAACAGCATTCTGTTCAAGCGGATTCGACTGGGAGCTGTCGAAGTGGTGCTGACGTACAAGAACAAGAAGAGCAGTCAGAGCAGCAGCAACACGCCGCACCTCCACCTCCCGCACTCCTCGCAGCCTCAAGCTCTGGAAGATGTGCGTGGATTCGAGGTGAAAACTCACGCCCTGGTATACTGCGACAAAGCGTGTTCTCCTCTGGATCTGCTTCTGCGAATTCGACGTGACATTCTGCTGGATGTGCTGTCTCAGGTTGGACGGAACTTCACCAACATCGGTAATTTCTTGCGTGACCAATTTGATCCTTCTCGGTGGGCGGCTTTTGACGCGCTAGCACCTCTCAAGTCTCTTTCCACGACCGTGTCATCGTTAACAGCCCACACTGGTGCAGTCGTCCCACTAGCAGTTCAGCCAGATGCTTCAAGCTGCCTATCGCCCTCAGACAGCAAAGCCAAGGACGCCGCGACTTCTAATGCGTCAACGCCAACGTCTGTACGTACATCAGAGCTCCTGTGCGAGTGGCAGCGAAGAGGTTCTGACTTGCTCTCCGAGCATTACGACGCCGATAGCTCCACCCCGTCATCGCCTACGTGTGTCGACACTGCTCATCCCAAGCAGATCAAGGCCAAGCGTTCGTTAACCAGGCTTTTCACCCGGAAAAAGTCGATCTCCAGCCCACTGACGTCTCCATCTACTCAATAGTACGGTAGTCAGTAAACCTTAGATATACTCAACACTTTTATCCTTCTAACAGTGGGCGAAAACGTGAGCTTTGATGTCCGTCACGTAGCTCACGCTGTAGCTCCCTCGTCGTCGCAGTTCTCGGCGGAACGACGTGGGTTCTGGCTGTTTTAATCGCTCTGCCGCCTTCTGGGCCTCTCGAGTAGCCACCCAGTGCATTGGTAGCAGGATCCCAACCACGTAGAGCGCCACTACAAGCGTCAGCAGCGTCGCCATCACCACCTGAAGATATACAGTTTTATTTCTCTGAATATTAACGAAATTCGCCGCAAATTTCGCCACGTACCTTGCGCGTAGTCGGAAGTTCACGGAGCTCATCAAGAACTTGCGCTGCGAGCGGCAACAGCGGCACACGACCGAGCAGAAAGCCACAGCCGAGCACCGCGGCGTTGAACAGCAGCGACCCCATTGCAATCTGACAATTTTTCATCCAATGAAAATGCTGAACTATCCGTATTGGATGAAAATAAATTATGTACATGTTTTCAACCAGTCATGGTCGTTATCGCGTGTCGGCCATTCAATTCAGTTCCGCCGCCATAAAGAGCTCCTCACTTTTCAAACCGGAAGTTAATACTCGCACCATGGCTCCCGCTGCCCCGAAAGTGTACGTCTCCGTCTGAAGATCCCGCGCCTCCTCTCTTCATTGCTTCATGGATACTCGCCTGCGTCTCCAACCCCTCGCGTAAGCCTGGGCGACGTACGGCCGGATCGTGAGAGTAAAGCGACAAGTCTGGATTTGTATCAATTGATACATTTTGAGACGTTGCTTTTCTCTTGAAATCGATACGGAGAGGCATCAATTTTGACACCTCTCTACATCTCCCTATGTGTCTCTGACGAGGCAACATACGTGTGAGGATCGTGGTGTGTGTGTGGCTCTTCAACAAGAGCTACTCCACTCAAATGTAACTATGACGGGTGTGTCGGGAGACGCTTCTGGAGCCTCTGTGTTCTTCCCTTAGCAACTGAAGGAAGTGCTAGAGCTCCAGGAGCCCTAGGCCTGGGCCTGGACCAACCGATGCCTTCATGCATCCCGTCCTAACGTTTTTACTGTATTGTTCTCTACAGTCTTGTCCCTGAGTCGATCCTCAAGAAGCGTCGCACGCTCGAGCAGGTGAAGGCCAAGCGCGTCGCCAAGGCCGCTGCCGACAAGGTCCACCGCAAGAAGGTCCGTCAGATCGCCTTCAAGAGCGCTGAGAAGTACGTCAAGGAGTACCGTCAGGTAAGGAAAACCCGTCAGCTTTCAATGTTCTTGTTTTTATATAATTTCTAACCTATTCAATATTTTATTTAATACAGCTCGAGAAGCAGAGCGTGACCCTGCGCCGTCAGGCCAAGTCCACGGGCAACTTCTACGTGCCCGCTGAGGCTAAGTTCGCCTTCGTGATCCGTATCCGCGGTATCATTGGCGTGTCCCCCAAGGTCCGTAAGATCTTGCAGCTTCTGCGTCTGCGTCAGATCCAGAACGGTGTGTTCGTGAAGCTTAACAAGGCCACCATCAACATGCTGCGTCTGGTGGAGCCTTTCGTGACGTACGGCTACCCCAACCTCAAGGTGACCCGCGAGCTGATCTACAAGCGTGGATTCGGCAAGGTCCGTGGCCAGCGTATCCCCCTGACGGACAACTCGGTGATCGAGAAGTCTCTGGGCCACGTCGGCATCATCTGTATCGAGGACCTGATCCACGAGATCTTCACGGTCGGCGAGAACTTCAAGCAGGCCGCCAACTTCCTGTGGCCCTTCCAGCTGTCGTCCCCCAACGGAGGCTACACCAAGAAGCTGCTGCACTTCGCTGAGGGCGGTGACGCCGGCAACCGCGGTGCCGAGATCCACAAGTTCATCAAGCAGTGCCTGTAAGGTGTTAGCTCGGTCGTTCTTGCGAGGTTTCTACCAGCGAACACGGTGTTTGGGCGGATTGTCGTTCGGATACTTTTAACAAATCGGTTTGAAAGATAATGAAAAGGTCTTTTTGACTAACCAAACTTTTGTTGTATGTAGTCCCTTCTTGATGTAGAGTTCATGTTGGTTTGGCTTGTGGAACGACACGACGTTGACGAGAAGGTGGAGCCAATGGTGTACTCAAGGAAAGACCCAAGCGAGGAGCTCCTGCTCCAGACCCAGTACTTTGAGCACGACGTGCCACGCACTTCTCGCACGTGCAGTTTCTCTGGTGAATTGCGATTTTCATGCGGCGTTTTGCTTCTGCAAGGCCCAAGTAGTTCTCGCGCATGTCGCCCAACTGATCCGCCGACCGTGCAGTAGCCCACAGCCGAACTTCCGTCACTTCGTAGTCCTGCAGACGCCACCCGAGCAGCAGTTTGGACGGCTTCGACACGCTTTGACTGCTTGGAGTCGTCTGAGACTCACCCACACAGCGCGCATCAAGGAAGAGCCTGAGTCCGACTCGTTGAGGAGATGACACGTCCACCGTGAAGGCGACATGTCGCCAGCCTTGATTGCCACTGTGCTCCATCTTCTGAGTCGAACGGGCTTGCTGGTTCCCGAACGTGAGCACTAAGTGGTCATCTTCATCGATTGCCAGCTCCCAAATAGCTGCACCGGAGACATCTCCGCCTTGCACGCCATCGTCAAGAGATTCCACGCGTCTACGAGCCACCAGCACCTGACGAACACCACTGGACAGCGTCGCAGGGACTTCGTCGCCGTTTTCAAGCAATTTCTGGACTTGCCCGTGCATTTTGCAGTTGCGAATCCACGCTTCGAACGTAAGTTCACGTCGATACGGGTCTTCATCGAAGGTTGTGGCAATATCCAAGGTGCTACCAGGTCGGATGGGGCATTGAGCCCCCCAGCCACTTGGTGGGAGTGAGGATGAAGACGATTCCGACGTAGGGAAACGTAGTGCGAATTCCTCTGGGATTCTCCCAGGCTCTCCACGATCGACAGGAGCAGTAGACTCGACGAGATTCACCACATTCCCAAGGAGACGCAAAGTGTTTTCACGCTTGGACGTGTCCAAGCACTCGATTCCGTCTTCATTGGCAGTCTGCTTCTCATTCGCGCCTTCTTCGAACCTCCAGTACGCCACTACAGCGTCTTCTTCGTCTTGGAAAGGTCCGATGGTCATTTTCGCGCTTGCTGCTTCTACTGAGGTCGTCGGAGTGGCAATAGCTGGAGATCCTGCGTCAATTCCTAGTGATCCAACAACTGGAGCTTCAGCAGCGAAGATGGAGTAATTCAGAGCACGAAGTTCCGTCGTAGCAACTCGAGTCTTGGTTGAGACCCCGAGCCATTCACTTGCATCCTCCGGAGCCAATCGCTTCCACGGTAATATCGCGGCCCGAGTAGTGTCAGTAGGGTCGTCCTTGATTGCCTTACTACCAGACACAAGGGGCAGTTTAAGACGGTCAAGGGGAGATACAGTGTCCAGCAGACGTCCACGACGCATTGGCTGGGTCAGAGTCTCGCAACAGAGTAACTGGAACGAATCTTGTGCAGATTGCGGATCTTGTCCCTTTGGTGCTTTGACGATAGCACTTAAGGGGGGATTCAACTTCATCCAAGCCTTGTGCAGAGCTTCCATCACTTCCGAAGACGCTGAAGTACTGGTAAACTTGCGGAACATGGTCAAGAGGGCTTCGTCGTCTCCAGAGAGATCAAGACACCGTAGAGTCCAGTCAGGCTGCCCAATACTCTCAAATACCACCGCGAGCTGGCGAAAGCGACGGGCTGTAGACGCTTTTCTCGACGGTAACTTGGTAGCTCCGTCCGAGCCGATAGCAACGACGTATTCTTCGAGTGTGGGGTCATGAGCGAGGAAAACCCGTAAGAAATCTTCCCATTTGTGAGCGTCAAGGAAGATGGAGCCCAGCACCGATCGAGACAGGAGTGACGTCCTGCTGTAGTTCGACGATGGAGCTGATGTAGCTCCTTCTGGTCCAGCAGTAGAGACTTTTTCATGGGAGTTCAGCGCCTTCAGTACTTTCAACACTTTGTCCTTCCAGTTGAACGAGTGATACGCAGTTTCCAGCACGAGATCCGATACTGGACACACAGGACGATCACTATCGTCGTTCAGAAGTGTAAAAGCTACCATTTCTCGTTCGAAAACACGTCGAAGAGTAACATTGGGCTCTGCAAAACCCAGTAGTAGAGGTTCGCAAAGCGCAACGGAATGCAGAGTCAATCGACTGGACAGTGTCGCTGGATTCAAAACCATGTAGCACAGGCGATCTCCACACAGAGACACGAGTTGGATAGAAGATTGAGTGAAACCAGGGCGCACGTCAAGGTCTGCTGCAATACTGCACAGAAGCTGACTGTCGCTCTGCAGGTGGGTCGCGACTGGAGTGACGTATCGGACTTGATTCCCAGTGGTGCAGTACAGCAACGTCTGGGAGACCCATAGTAAACTCACTGGAGTTCCCTGAAGATTCGTCTTGAAGTCGTAAGCCTGCAACTCTCGAAGTTCCGGTGAGAGAACGACAATTCGTTGCGTAGTGGTGACAGCCAGAAGGAGACGCTGCTGGGAGTCGTGAGGTCCAATGTGTGGACAAGACGACGAGTTCCAGTGTGCTTCGACCACGCGTTCGTTCTGTTTGCACGTCCAAGAGCTTCCACTAAGAGAGAGATCGTCTCCACTCAAAGCGAGTCGTTCGGATTGGCCAAGAACAGACTCGAGCAGAAACAGCAACTTGCAGCCGACAGAACTTTGATATGGGGAACTTGATGGAAGTAGAAGCGGCGTGGCAAACACGCGTTGAACTGGCTGCGTCAACTTGACCCGTTCCGTACTGGGATCACGTGTCGTCTGGAAAGAAACGGAGTCTCCAGTCTTGGAAAGGACCACAAGCAGGTACTTGTCAGTCGAAGGATTCATACCAAAGCACACATCTCGGGCTTCGTGTTGGAGCGCACCCTCTTTCAACTCGATTGCTGGTAAATGACTGGGCACGATCGCTCCATCTTCATCGTCAGGATTCATATGGACATCGGACATTGCAGTATCCACCGTAACATCGAGATCGAGCACTGCGAAGGAAAAAGACGATGGCCGGACACCATTGGAAGCTGCGTCGTCCCCTTTCTCGCGTAGTTTGACACACACAGCCGACTGGTTACCGTTCCCCACTAGTTGGAAAGGCACAAGCGGAACTCCACGCTCGCTTTTCCAGTCTGGAAGTTGGTCACTTGAACCTGTTAATTTCCCGGAGAGCTGCGAAAAGCGCTGAAGTTTGAGGACTGGCGTCCCTTTGGCACTGGTTTTGACTGCAATTTCCACTTGCGACGACGGAATTCCACTCGGATAGTCGTGATACTGCGCCAGAGTGAGCTGCGTGGTGGTACTCAGAGCGAGAACAGTCTTGGGTTCCGTTTCAGAGCTTGCCGAAGCTTGAACATCCAAGAGGAAGATTGATCGACGGTCCATTGTGCTAGCGTAGACAGCCAAAGAGTTCTGGTAAAGCGTGATGTCCGTGGCAAGCACTTGAGGCCTCTGACTTCCAGTCAAAGTGGAGGAACTGGAAACAGACCACCATTCTGTCATCGCTCCTCCGCCACTGCTGTTCCCTCCAGCGCCACCTCGAGGGCTCGTGACTAAAGTTCCTCCAGTATTGACAATTTCCCAAGCTGCAATGACATTCACGCCGTATTCTCTTCTGTGTAGACGCCAATGAGCTAAAAGCACCGGTAATTGGTCGTGAATCGTCAACGTTAGAGTTCCTCCCAGTCGGGAGAAGTCCGGGCTTTGAGGTGGAGCCAACGTGGTTGTGGCGACACACGTGTGAGCTGGACCATTCATGGCGATCACGTCGACTCGTCGATTCTGGTACGCTACAGCGAGGAACATGTTGCTACTGCTGCCATTGACGCCACAACCAGTGCACCTTCCTATGGTCATTTCCACTACTGAAGACTGGGCCAATTGTACAGCGAAAAGAGGAGTAGCGAAGTCCGTCGCTTCTTTTTTCGCCCCAACTTCGCCTTCATCCGACGAAATACTCCAGACTTGAACAGTACCGTCGTTGCATCCGGAGCTGAGTAAATGGTGCTCCGTGGAGTACGCTACAGACACGACTGAGCCTCCTCTCTGGGCACTTTTACGTAGAATTTCACGAGCTGGACGTGGAGAATCCACTCGTGTAACTCGAACGTTGTTGCTTCCTTCAGCATTGAAGAACAGCCAACGATCACAGCAGAGCGACGCGGCGAGGGCCGTAACTCGACGAGTTCCGTGCACTTTATCGGCGTCTGAGGTGGCTAAAAGCACAGCTTCTTCTAAGTCCCAAACGACCAAAAGTCGGGATTGGAGCAGACCCACAACGAAGTGGGGCCCTGCAGGCAGAATCAGGTCCATACTGCTGGAAGATAACAAGTCGAACGTGATGTGGCACAGCAAAGCTCCAGTGTTAACGTCCAACTCTTCTAATGTGTCTCCTTTGACACAAACAACACTTTCTCGACTCTAAAAAAAAAAAAAATAATTCCAATTAGCGAATGTACAGTAATGTTGAAGCTAAAACTCTTGGACGTACCGGGTGAAACACCACGCGCTCTACGAATTGCTCTCCGTTGCTAGAGGTAGTGGGCTCATCGACCACCGCCAGCGGTTCTTCGCGAGGAACTAGGGACAACACCATCAGCTTGGGCTTCTTGGCGACTCTTGAAGATTTAACACGAAATTTTACGATACGAATGAAATTTTGATTTTTTCAGTAGCAATTAGCTACTTCAAGTACTTTAGCTACTGGTTTGAAGCTTTACAGTTGTTGGGGGTCGAATTCCTTGTCTTTCAAGTACATTTCTCCAGACAGCGGTAGGTTTGGCAACACTGGTATTCCACTTGTTCAGTATCGCATCAGCAGTCGGCATTTGCTTGGCTTTCGCAGCGTGGAAAGCAGCTCCCCATTCCTCAGCAGACCCAAGCGCTTGGATAATCTGTTCTTCGTTTTGCAGTAAAATGGCTACGAAGATGGCGTCGTTGCTGCGTTTACGGGCCATCAGAGCTGGAACAAGTTGTGTGAGAGGTCCCTGCTTCCCTCCGCGATGAAGAGCGATGCACGCTTGCTGGAATAGTGATGAACCCTAAGTGGAAAATGACAGTTAAAAACCTACAGAACTCCACATTGAACCACTGACTTACCGTAAGATTGGGAGAATCGCGTTCCTGCTCCACGAGGCCACCCAGTAGCCCTGCCAAAGCTTCAAACTGGGAATGTTTGATGCAAATGTTGACCTTCAATGAGAGTGAGAGGCCGGAAAGAAGCTTCAAGGCCTGTGAAGCGAAGCCAAACGCCTCGAACACAGCTCCAAGCCATTCAACAGCATCGGGACAAAGCGGTTGGGCCAATTCTGCAGCGTTGTCGACAGATCCAGCAGTCACAAGCATCGCACATTGAAGCACTCGGTTGGACAGGTCGAGGATGTGAACAGCTTGAAGAGGTCCTCCCAACACGAGTTTCTGATCCAAAACACCGAGGATGGTTGTCGCTCCAGCAGGGAAAATCTGCGGTCTCGGGAACTGGTTCAGGTCGTCGTCGCTCACTTGAGTAGCGCAAGAAGCTTCGTTCAACACCCAGCGAGAAGCCAGAGCCAGAGTGAAGCACCGAGTGGAGGAAATGACGCTACACTTGACCTCATCTTCAGTCGTGAAGAAGAGCGTGTGGTGCACCCAGTGCAGCGAAAGTGCCGGCGACGGAGTGGGTATTTCGTGCAGACACTCCATCATTGCAGCTCCATTGCCTTCACTAGTTGAAGAATGACCAAACTGATAGACCTTGATGCTCGTTGGATACACCAGTGCACAGAGATTCTTGGTGGTTGAGTCCCATTCGAGACTGAGTGGACAGTCAACGGCAGCTCCAACAACCCTCCGTAGTCCTGCGTCGCCTTCAGATAAACTCTCAACATGGCTCCACTCGTAAAATTCCAGAAATGTTTTCAAGAGGTCACTAGCAGAGTCCGCCGACTCGAAGCTTGCGGCTGTAGGGGAAGCGGCTGGAGACTGGGAAGGAGAAGAGACCATGGTGAGTCTCAAGTCCGCCATCTTGGGAGAAGACATGGCGCCGAGACCGAGCATGAAAGACTGCGCACGTTGAACTCGACTCAACGAGGCGGGACTGTCCCTCGCTCGCTTCACGATGGCACCACCAGCACCTAGCGGCGCTGGCTCAGCACTGGCATCCGCAACGTACTTCACAATACCCAGCAATGGGCCTGAGAAGACGTGAAGCACATTGTCTTCTCCACTAGAGAAACTGGTCTCGACAAACTCCACCTCTGCCTCCTCCCCAGTCAATTTGTAGAGCGACAGTGTCAGTGATCTAGCAGCGGCTCGTTGTTGACGGGCGTCGGGCTCGTCAGTTGCATTGGCAGCGGACGCTCTGCTCCCTCCGAAGAAAAACCGAGAGCGTTTGCTGGGTACTAGGGCTGACGCTGTATTCGACCGAGTGAGCTTGCCAGCCAGCTCCTTGTTCGGCTAATAGAACGACAATTAATCGGTCAAGAACGGATAGAACAACCAACAACTAAATGCACAAGACTCACCGCTAGAACAGCAAAGATCGGCTGCGTTGGGTGCCATGCGAAGCCAAAAGCGTGAGCCACAAAGATCGTCTCGAGCTCGACAGCATTCGGTGCCACAGGCTTCAATCCCACGCGCAAGAGCTGCAATCATCAATACAAGAAAATACGTAAGTCGATGCTGAAATTAAGCTGCTCAGTGTCTTACCTCGAGATGCCCACTGATCGGTAGGATTGCTGCCAAGAATCCATTCTGCCAGGGGTTGTAGTGCAATTGAGGGACTCGAGAGCGCTCAATTGTGGCAGGAATCTGCGCCTCAGCTCCATTTTGCACTAAATGGAGCTGTGGCTTTTCTTGAGGGTTTTCACCAAGAACGCGCACCCCAATAAGCATTGAGGAAGGGAACCCAATCGCCGGAGTGTTTTTCGTGCCTCGTGGAATGAAAACCGGGGTTGGAGCAGCCAGAAAGCTCGTTTTGAGAACGAGAAGCCCGTAGCTGGTGAGGCAGCACAATTCCCCCGAGCTACGAGCGCTACTTGTGAGAGACACCATCTTCAGTCTCTTAGGCGGCAGCTGACTAACGAAACCTCGTAGGTCTCTCGACTCTTGCGTGTTGCTGCTTGTGAACTCGCTGAAGATGGTCGGTACATTGTCTTTGCCACAGTACCGGCCTTTGACTCCAATTTCAGAGACAGTCAACTGTACAGACACCCAGTTAGACGAGAAAAACTATGAATCAGCAGTTTAAACGTACAGTAGAATTCAAAGCAGAGATCGAAAGAGCCATGAAGCAGCCCTTCTGGGCTCCAGGTAACACGACGACGCTCTGGAGTTTGCTATTTGGGAGAAGTCCAGTGAGAGTTGCGCTGTCGAAAAACGTGTTAGTCCTTTGTTTGCTTTAATACTGCGAACTGACGTACGGTTTGTTGCTATCCAGTAATGGCGCAACGTCGAAGAAGAAGATGGTGCCATCGCGACAGGCTGCGGTCATGACGTCATGGTGAGGATGAAATGTGAGCTCGTGCACTCCGTTCGCCGTATCGAATTGTCTGAACACGTCTCGGAGCTCCACTTCAGACGTTTTTACACAGTCGCAACTAGAGGTTGAAGCGTTTAAAGACACCCGCCACGTTACCACATGTCCGTCTAGAGTCGCGCAGGCAAGATGGTGTAATTGCGTGCTAAGACGAGTTTCCGCCCCCGGAAGAGATCCACTCCCGCTTCGTTTCATCAAAATGGGCGGCGTAGTAAGCAGAATGAGTTGTTGTACATCTATACTCAAGACACGTTAGAAACCCACTCCACTTTTATCACTTTTCACTGCAATCGTACCCCGTTGCGATCCACTGTCGAGCGTTCCAACAGTTTTCGCTTGCCATGGACTCCAAATGCGGATCTTCCCGTCTTGACAACCAATCGCCAACAGCCCAGAAGGTAAGATAGCTACACTGCTGGGGAGCCCGCGGTGTAGATCTTCTGGGTCCAGGTGGTGCACCTACAAAACAACAACCAGGATAAGCTTCACGTAGCTGTCAGCAGGCAAGAAACGGAGCTCGTACCGCTCCATTCTGGTCCAGATCACAGATCACGATGTGCGAGCGTGATACAATGATCAGCCACTCATCAAAACACGTGCGCGACGCTGGTAATTGCGTCGTACAGGCAATAGCTTCATGGTCGTAGAATAACATCTGCAGACTTGGACGTCGTCTTGGCTTGATGAGAGAAGCACCAGAAGGCGATAAAAGCACCTTAGCAGCACTTGCAGCAGCCACAGCCCCCTGAACTGTCCGTGCAGAAGGGGAAGAAGTAGCTCGACTCAATAGCCCCTTTGGAGCGGCTACAGAGCTGAAGGACGCAGTTGACTCCGTTCCTTCCGCGTCTTCATTTGCTTCATTCGCGTGCGCTTCGTCGTCGTCCAAGACTTGTGATTCACCCAAGTCGAACTCCGTCACGATATCGCCCGTATCGTAGTCCCATACTATACCACAGCCTTTCTGTTCAATGGCTGCGACCCAGGGCTTTAACGGGTGGAAGGCCACGTCAACAAAGGCGCAGGGCTTTTTGTCGCTCACTCCAGGGGGACATAACTGCGCCAATAGCTCCACACAACCCACACCTCGTTGCAAATCGTCCATGGAGCCCCGCGGGAGGTTTACACGCCGCATTTTCGCTCTGTTATCGCTCTAAGAGATAGATAGAGCATTCGCGTCTTTTCAAGATCATTTGTGTACACCACATCAAACCGTTGAAGTAACATCAACGAGGGTACGTGTGGGTTACAATTTGGGTTACGCTGCAATATATTGTCAGAAGAAAGTCGGTACACACAGGACAGCGAGTCCTGCGTAGTTATGAGCGGGACGGAAGAGCACGTCGAGGTCTGTTCGTTGTCTATCGTCGGCCTAAGTCCTTGTACCAATGAAAACCTTGCTAACGATGCCAATTTTGTTCCCTATCCGTCTCTCTATGCTGTGCTATTCGCTGGAATCAGAATGGAGCTGCTCATCGACGCTCTTCGTCTTCGACAAGCTCCAGTGATGCGTCCCTATCTCCACCCATGATGCCCGCTGAAGATGCGGTAGAAATTAATCCAATCCTGCGTCTAATGGACCCTGAAAGCCCGTCGTCGCCCAAAGAAATCGCTGATTTCCTGCACGAAATGCCACACGCCGACCCCAAAATGGTGCAAACTCTCACTCATTCACTGCGTTGTCGTTGTGATAATATTTATCCTAACAATTAAGCGTAAATTTACACTGTAGGTGGGCCAAGTGCTGGGCGAACCGGACGCCAAATCGCTGAGTGTGCTGCACGAATATGCCAACGGCTTCCAGTTTGAAAACGTTCCGTTCGACATCGCACTGCGGGTTTATCTCAGTCACTTTGAGCTGCCTCGCGAGGCCCAGAAGATCGACCGTATCCTACAGGCATTTGCCAAGGCCTACTACACCAGCAATCCGGACAGCGAGCAGTGTCCGTCCGAAGATGCCGTATACACGTTGGCGTTCTCGGTGCTGCTGCTCAACACAGACGCCCACAATCCGAGGCTGGCACGGAAGTTCAAGATGTCTCGAGCTGACTTTATCCGCAACTTCCATCGACTGGGCGGCGACGCGGACTCTGCAAGATCCGAGGTGCCTGATCTGTATTTGGGGCAGTGCTACGACCTGTTCGTGGCGAACGCCATCAAGCGGATCGAGAGGAAACCGACCGAGTTGCTGCCAGACGAGGTGGAGCTGGAGTTTCCCGAAGCGGCTCTAGGGCTGGACATTGAGACGTCGTTCGATGGTCGGACAGCAGTGGTGAAGAAGTATTCTAACAACCGCCACACTTATAGCAGCAGGCGACGAAGACAGTCGAGTGCAGCGTCAACGGCTTCCACTACCAGTAGCTTCTTGACTTCTGGTGCCAGTTTCTTCAAAACAGGCAGCACGATCTTCGCGAGTCTATTGGCAGTAGTAGACTCGGAGCCAGAAGTGTCAATTGCGGGGTATGTGATCGTGGCAGTGGGCGACGACAGCACTTGCCAGATTGGCTACGCACTAACAAAGTATTTGCTCAAGACGGCGCCGCGCCCAGTCCTCATCCGATTTTGCGAACCCAGTGTGTATTTCTCGTCTCTGGGATAATATGAAACCTCAATCAATCAATCAATCTATCCATCGATCTTCATGGCCAAAAGCTGAAGCAGCAACACCCCGTTCTGGTGCTGCAAAACGTTTTGACGCCTCTGCCGCACGATCTTTCGCAGTCCAAGCGGCACGAGAACGACGTTGCAGATGCATCAATAGTGCCAAGCACCTGCACGATTCTTCTCTTACCAAGCTTCCATTATCTGCAGCCGGCGTTGCCCCACCTCATCGTGCTTGCTCAGCATTTCCAGCAGCGAAAAAAAGTTTTTTTTTTCAAAAAACTTTGCGGATCCACGGACGGACAAAGGATCAGATGAGGCGTCATGCAGAACCTACGAGCCGTTGCCACGGACACTTTCTACAAAAAGCCACATGTGAAACTGGTGAGCGCTTCTTTTTTTCGAGGCGTCGAAGCCGTTGCGCCTCGCCTCCCGTGCTCAACGCCCGCCGTTCACAAGAAGCGCACAGTGAAACGCGTTCGTGCCAGTGGTAGCGGAAGAGAGACCAGCAGGGACGAAGGAAAGGGGCGGCAATGCGCTCAAGAGAAACCTATGTGGCAAGTCCCAATTCCAATGGCGAATGCTCTCCGCCGCCAAAAATCTGAGTATGGCTGTCACACCAAAGAGAAAAGATCGCGTCGTTTCATATGTGTTAGTCACTAATTTAGTGCATCCGAAAAATCATAAAAAGAGATCGCGCCATAGTCAAGCCAAGAATAGCAGATCTCTATTTTCCTCGCGCCCTTTCGACATTTCCAACGTTGAAGTGGTGCTTTGACTACTGGTGTACCAGTCGCAACGCCCACCCCTCAATCCGGATGACTATACTGCTGCTATAACCTCCAGCCCCTCCTCCCTCGCCATTCTCAGAAAACGCTAGTTGCCGTCACTTGCCATTTTGTGACGATGGGCGCAATACTCGTGTGCTTCGGTGACCACGAGCCAGGTTCGTTTTGCTGTCTGTAAGTAGTTACAGGGGTCGGCATTATCAGTGACTTTGGTATCGTTTTTTGCTAACAGACTTCAGCGATATCCGACAACGACGAGAGTGCTCACCCGGTGAGGACTCGCTTCTCGATCGCCTGCAGAAGAACTGGAGCTGCGGGCGCCTCGACGACGAACAGGATGAAGACGACGAGTGAGTGTCCGACGCACTTGCCTCTGGATTTCTAAAGACTAACAGATCTGTGATCACAGCTGGGACTCTTTCCTACTGCAGTCCAACAGATCCACTGCATCTTCAGGAAGTCGCATGCTGTCGGCGTTCTACAGCCTCGTACTGGAAGAGAACGATGACAGCGCCTTCTTCGTTGACTGTAGAGGGAAACGCATGAAAGGGGCGTATCTGGATCGAGTTGAGCTGTTGGATGACTACTTCTTGCCCCATGGACGGAGGCGAACGTCCTTAACTCCACCTCCAATCGAGTCTTTAGAGATGTACTGCTCCAGTGACGACTGTTTCTCCACGTCGTCCACTCTGATGAGTGAAATGGACTATTGGGCGTCTTCAGACACAGTGTTTACATCGGAAGAGCGACGATACTTGCCTCGGTGTGCAAGCTTAGGCTCACCGATTCCCACAGGACTGAAGATCCACCGAGCGTTCTCCAGTCCGTACGTTCAACAAGAGGACGCCTGCCTCGCCCGTTACCACTCGTGGAGCTCTCCAGGCATCAAGTTAATGAGCCATCAGATGCCGTCACCCAAGCCGTTCATGCCCTCAGCCATGGGTTTGGCAATGACTGCGAGCTGATCTCCAGTATCTAATTAGCATGTCCAGCTGTGTCGTTGTAACCCTCTATACATGCTATCCAGTTTTTTTTTTTTTTTCATCACTTGTGTGCATTTTATTTTATCAGTGGGCTTTCTACATATCTCTGGAAGCGGACTCCCTCCATTCATACACGTCAAGTACTCTTCTGTCTGCTCGAGGGAACTCCATTGCTAGCTATAACCTACTTTTAATCCATCTCCTCCTTGATCCACGTGCTGATGCCGCGCTTCGGGTTGCTGTAGTAGAACTTGCCAGGCACACTACGTGACTCGCGCTTCACCCAGCCAGGAGGAAGCTTCTCTACGGTCTCCGGGTGCTCCTTTTGCTGCTGAGCACGCTTGACCATCTCCTCCGGGTGGAAATGACAGATCTCCTTGAACATGAGCTCCTTGAGATCCGTCTCGTCCAAATCGTCCAAGTCGAAGCTCTGGAACTTCTCCACCGGCGCTTTCTCCCGCTCCTCGTCGTAATACATGGCTAGATACGGATGCCGCAACGCCTCCTCCACTGTAATGCGCTTCTCCACGTCAAACACCAACATCTTCCACAGCAAATCCAGACCTTCGGGGTTGGCGTTCGGAAACATCGTGGCCGTGTCGATACCAGCCACTGCTTGCGTACGGCTGAGGAGCTGACGGCCCTTGAGCTTGTTAGCCAGTGGATTCTCCTTGAACGAGTGCTCCTCCGGCACGCCCAGCACGTTCATGATGAGCTGCAGCTGGTGGACGTACGTCTCGCCCGGGAACAAAGGCTTGCGGCCCAACATCTCAGCAAAGATACACCCTGCAGCCCAGAGATCCACTCCCTCGCCGTAAGCACTACCTAGCAGCAACTCTGGCGCACGGTACCAACGCGTGACCACGTACTCCGTCATCCCCACATCGTCAGCTTCCTTGGAACGGGCAAGACCAAGGTCACAGATCTTGAGCTGGCAGTCCGAGTTGATGAGCAGGTTGCTAGGCTTCAGGTCTCGATGCAACACTCCAGCTTGATGCATGTGATGCAGACCACTTAACATTTGATACAGGAAATACCGAATATGATCGTCGCGTAGCACCTCCTTCGAGTAAATAATGCGGTGTAGATCCATCTCCATGAGATCCACCGTCATGTACACGTCGCGGAAGTCCGTGTACGACGGGGGAGGGATCAGATCCAGCAGACTCAGCACATTTTCGTGCGCCATGTGCCGAATCAAGCGACATTCACGAAGAATCTGCTTCAGTTGGTGCGGATGCCAAATGCAGTCGATGACCTTCTTAATAGCCACGTTACCGCCTGTGCGCAGATTCGTAGCAGCGATAACGATACCGTAAGCACCACGTCCACACACCTTGATGAGCTGGTAATGCCGCGGGATCGTGAAAGGAGCACCGCAAACCATGAACGTGTGCATGTCAGCATTCTCCTTGCAGATGATGGCATCTGTAGCAGCAGGTAGAGCTGCACTGTTATTTTCCGGGAAGCGCTTGTGCACCGAGTCATCATTCTCCTCCTTGGTGCTAACAATTGCACCAGCCGATTGCGTGCGTGCAGTGTCTTCAGGTGATAATTTCACATTCGCCCAGCCATGGCGACGAGCGTGTTCACTTGGAAACTCATCTAGAGTCATCCCCTTCTTGAGCGCTGGGGTTGCAGCCCCCAGAAGAGCTTGGGAGTGAGCTGGGGTGGCATCCCATTGCAGCATGTGGGAAGACGGCGGGTTCTTCCGGTCAATGACAACGCTTTGGCTCTTCTTCAGTCGCGGTTGCACTCCATCATCACCTTCTCCATGCTTAGCGCGTCGACAGGTAATACCGAGTTGGACTTTGCCACAATACTCACCCTTCGCGTTACTAATCGAATACCATTTGCTGTCGGTAGCCATTGCTGCTTCTTCCCGCTTCTTGGTACGCTCGTTGCCGTCCGCTGCCATCAAATACTTAGCGACATTCAACGTAGCGAAGCCAAGCTGGGACTCAACTCCATTCTTCGAATGGTCTTTCACATCCACCACAAGGGAGCAAGTACCAATGACATCACTGAACGGGAGCTCCAGAACGCAGTTCCACACGGGGTGTGTCGGTAAGTACGATTCGTCCCCAGTGTTGCGCGGCGTTCCGGTGCTAAACGGGTCTGCTACTGGAGTTGAATTGTTCGACGATGTATGATTAACGCCGACTGCTGAAGATGCCGCAGAAGCAGCAGAACTCGCCACGGAGGTCATAAAGCTGAACTTCCGCGAAAGATTAGGCATGGAAATGCCACCGATAAGCGTCGAAGGTCCAGTCGAAGTAGTCGATGAACTTGAAGCGGCTCCATTCGCACCAATCTTCGCCTTCTGCTGTTCCCGGTACTGCAGGTGAACTGTAATGCTCGGTTCCTTGACCGTTTTCTTGACAGATGTCCCCGCTTTCAGTCCGTGGCCCTGCATCACCCGCACCAGCAATACTCCTTCAAGGCCGTGTTCGGCATCCACTTCATTAAATTCTTGCGGAAGCTTGAGCGTCGTAGCAGCACCAGGAACCTTGAAGACTGCGCTGGCTGCAACAACGTCGCCGTTGATCTCAAAACGCGCCAGTCGCCCATCCGAATAGAATGTGAACTTGTGCACCCAGTTTTGAATGAATTTGCGCGCGTCACGGCGATTCTCAAGCTCCTCCTTGCCAGAAGCAACGGCGATAGAGCCATCCACCGACATACCGCCGATTTTAAAGTTGGTCCAAAGCGTATTGCGAGCGAAATCGTGCATGAAAGTCACTACGCCCGAGTGTCCACGGAAGGAGCCGTGGAACGGCACAGACGGAGGGTAGTTGGAACAGAAAATGACGTCCTTATCAAGCAACCGGAAGAAACGGGTGAAAACCTGCTCCGACGGCGGAGGTAACGTCACAGCCATGTCGCCTTCAGTGCGCCAGTTCCCACTGTGAGCTGTGTAGAGCACCACCAACATTGCGTAAAACTCCTCCATGTCAAGTGGAGCAACAGGTAGTGTCGGAAGCGCCACAATCGCTTCAAGCCCAAGCCGCATCCAGATGATTTTCTCCACTGCTGTAGGCGCTGTCACCTGCAGAGTCTTCTTGTCTTCAGTAATAAATGTGAATCCATTCGCTCGGCTGGATGAATCTTTGACTCCAGCAAGCACATACAAATGGCTCGCGTTGCTGGATGCGGGGCTGCTTGAATTCCTCCGGATCATACTGGCTGCAGGACTTCCAGGTACGGGCTTACTGGGATCACTCGGTGGCTGAATATGATGCGGAACCAGCGGCTCATCTCGAGACGAAAGATATGCCTCTTTCGAGGCGAATCTCCGCAGAAATTTGCCTTCCAGCACGTAGTAGTGTCTCTCTAGTCTCCGCAGCCATTCGCTCCTCCTAGTCAACACTCCTTCCCACTTCACAGCCTCGTGGTACAACGTTGCTGACTGTGGTCTGAAGGTCGAGTCGCGTTCGTCTACTCCTGACGGTGAGGCGCCGTCCATCTCCTGAAGTTCTTTGCCAAGATCTAGCGACGGTTTTTCGCCATTTTGTTGCGCTGCCACTGGACCTGGATGCGCGGGGATCGTATTTGCCACTTCTAAGCTTGCATTGGTCTCTGTCTCTATCAGCGACGGGTTTAATTCGCCTTCCACGTGCTGCTCAACCCCACGAGCGGAACTTGTAGTTGATGATGGCTCCGTGAGGAGATTTGAAGCACCTGCTGCTGTCGTGGACGAGATCCTTTCTCCTAAAGTATTCAGCCTCGGATCCTGCGCTTCCGATAACCGCCGCAGGGATGCACTGTACAGATTCTTCTCCTTCCCATGCAGCGACAACTTGGCATCTTCCAGAATCTCCGACGCCCGCTCGGAAATCTGTCCTTGTTGCCTCCACATATTAATCACACCTTCTCTACTGCCCAGCACCAGCCCAGCAGCCATAGAACTATCATGGCTTCGTCGACGGTATGCGAAGTCATTGCCATTCGTCAGTGTCGACATGTCCAGCACATTGATCATATCCCTTGTAAAGTGGGACAGAGCGCTCTCGCTGTTGCGCACTTGGTCATAAGGTTCTCCACCTGGCGTAGCGAGACTATAGGCCCCATCAATAGCTGGAGTAGCAGCCATATCCTCCACTGGGGGAGACGGCCTCATCCTCAACGAGGCTCTGGTCCACGCAGCACTCTCGGACTGAGTGCGCAGTCGCTCCTTCCTCTTGAGTCTCCGCGTTTGCTGAGTAGCTAGCGCATCCACGTCGCTAGAAGTACTGCCAGCTCGTGGCTCTCCGTCCGCAGGGCTCGTACTAGTTGAGGACGTCAAGCTGGCCGGCTCCTCGTACGGCAACGCGTCCTGGAAGCTGTCAAACTCGTCCTCTGCCGGCGGCGACTCGCTCACGTCCATAGCTGCTTGTGTGTGACTTGAGCTTCAATTTGCAGCCTCTGATGAACTCGCGTGGCCAAGTAAAGGCGCAGACGAGCAGGTGGCGACCAACTGACGGATGGAAGTCGCTAGTGATGGCTCTGCCGCTCAGATTTCAGCGGAGATTGGCTGGTAAGAACCTCCACGTGACGTACAAGCGATTGTAGGTGCGTATGGAGAGCACGGACGCGCACAGAGCGAGATGCAAGAGGGGGAAGCTCGCTTCAGACCCACCGTCGCTTTGTCGCTTATTGCGGTTGTGTGGGTAGGTCAGAAGTCGGCGAAGAGTTCCAATAACCCCCGGTCGAGGACCCGCTTATGGAAAAGACACAACTCAGGTGGTCGTGTTGTTGTTTACACTTGCAAAATGTATAGTCCAGACATCCTCTAATGTGTCAAGCTTGGCGAGCAGCTGGCTACGTGAGCCTGGCGGATGGGACTTTGAGCCCGAGCCAAAGCCGTCACATCGTGTCAACGCCTTGTTGCCATCGACGGAGCTCCAAATTGGAGTCCAATGGCCTAAAACAACGGAGTTCACGACAAGATAGGCGGGAAGATCTTCTGCTGCACCATCTCTTCCAGCACGCCACGTACTTCCTTGGTTTCCAACTGTCAAGAGTAAAAAAAAACATTAGTTTTGAGTGGGAACTACTTCACCATTGCCACAGATCACCACGTACTGTCGGATACTCATATCGGAAGCCTGTGGACTCGATCTTGGAGCCGTCCGCATAGAGGTGGTTGTGCTGCAGCAATTCCTTGTCAATGTAAGGCGTCAGCGGCGTGTTGGTAATGCCGTGTTCCTGAATGACAGCCAAAAGCAAAGCATGAACAGAGGCAGGCACAATGTCATTAGCCAAGAATTGAATTTCGGGTGTATGGGCAGAACGTACCGTGCACAGGTCAGCCCACGGCTGCATGTGCTTCTCGTTGGCATCATCCACGACATCAGCGAGCCGCACGCGGGCGAGGTTGGACACGAGCTTGCCGATGAAGCCAGTCTTGATGTGGAAGATTTCCTCCAGCATAGCGTTGATCTTGGCTTGGTCTTTTGAGTGCAAACCCGAGTTAGTTCTAGCAGCTGAATGTAGCATCATCTAGCAAATATAGTACTCACTGGTGTCGTTCTTGTCCACCAAATTGTAGACCTCGCCATCGTTTCCGGCGCTGGTCAGGTGCCACAAAGCCTGGCACACATCAAACACGTGAACCTACACGATAAAAAAACAAGAAACGCACGTCAGGATCTTCCCTTCGCCAACAGATACGTTTGGCTTAAAGCAATGCACCGTGTTGACTCGCATCTCTGCGTCCCAAAGAAGCTTCATCTTCTCCTCCAGTTTCACATAGCTACGTGGAGCATAAAACGAAATGAGCCAACAAATTGCTCACAAATTCATTGCTGCAGTACGTACGAAGCAGCACAAACGATTCGAGGCATCAGACCCGCTGAATCTGCGGATCCATACACCTGCACCATAGCAATTCGCCATTAGAGAAGCCAAGCCAGCTTACTAGCAATATCAATCCGCTTCGTACCGTTGCCAAGCGGAGGAATACCGCCTTGAGGCCCGACATCTTGCAGATCTCCTGCTCCGCCTCCAGCTTGTACTTAGCCTGCAGAGTCCACGGCTGGAGCTCTGCGCCCTCCTTCGCTGGCTGCTTCGCTTGCGACTTGTACACGAAAGCCGTAGACACTTCAATGTAGCGTTTAACGCCAATCTCCTGCGCCTTTTTGCCTGTCAAAGCAAAAACGCGTCAGTCCTAACAACTACCAGCAGCAGCTTACATATCTAACGTACTGCACTTGACCGAAAGATCGCGACACTTGGAGGCGTAGACGTTCTCCGAGAGCCCGCACTTAGTTTCCCCTGCTAAGTTAAACACGAAGTCGTAGGGACCGAATTCTGGGTTGAACGCACGGTCCACGTGAGCGTCACGCGTCAAATCTGCCTGCACAAACTTGACGCGCTCGTCCGCGAAGGCCTCCTTGTGCGGGGTGCTGTACAGCCAGCGACAAAATAGTGAGGAAGATTGACAATCGATCAAGAGATACCATTTTGTGCACACCTGAAGTAGGAGATCTCGGGCATCGTCTTGTCGGCCACGCGCACGGACGAGACCAAGTCGCGATCCACCAGGTACTTCACAAAGTTGCGGCCGATCATACCGGCACCTCCCAGCACCAACACGCGCGGCTTAGCGGCCATGGCGTCCGTCGATGGAGCTGCTCAAAAAGTTTGCCTAGCGCAGATTATTGTGTGGTTAACGTATGATGTGTACCACTTCATCGTCCGTGAAAGTAAGAATTACAGTCTTAAATTAGCCTCTCGATTATTTCGCGGGACAGGCCCGCGGGACGGTGGCACATCCTCGGCACATCCTGTACACAATTCTACACCATTTGTGCATACTGAGCACAAGTGAACTTTGTGCTCCCATTCCGCAGCGAACGTGGAGCTACAGCTGCTGCGATCGCTTGGGCACTCTCGCTATCCTTCCCTTCCTGTGTAGCCTCCTCTTCCTCTGTGCACCATGCGGAGCTTCCTGGCACTGCTAGGCTTCGCGCTGACCATCGCGACGCTTCTCTACATGCAGCAGGAGCCCGATCCTCCAGCACGCGTGGCCGAGCTCATCAGCGGCCAACCCTCCAAGGACGGCTCTCGTTGTGACGTGGCTAATCTGGACACGTTACGCCACGCCGCTATTGTGTACACGTGGGTTAATGGCACTGAAAGCTGCTACAACAAGCGCCGAGAACGCGCCGGTCTGCCCCGCGGAGGATCCTCCAGAGACAAGGAAATGGGTGAGCTCAAGTACTCGCTGCGGTCTCTGATCAAGTTCGCGCCGTGGCTCGAAGGCCCCATTTACATCGTGACTCCTGGCCAGATCCCGGACTGGCTGGACGTGAGCAACCCGCGCGTGCGGGTCGTGGATCAGGACGATCTGCTGCCGAGGAACAAGGCCACGCTCCCCACTTTCGACACCAACGTGATTGAGCAGTATCTGCACAAGATCCCGGGGCTCACGGACGTCTTCATCCATATGAACGACGACTATTTATTCATTAAGCCAGTGACGCCCGACCGGTTCTTCACGTGCGACGGTGGACTTCGGCTATTGACGGAGATCAACCACATTCGCCATGTGCCTAGTCAGAAGTCCAATGCCTGGCTGGCAAGTGTACGCAACACTGTCATGCTCATGGACAAGACGTACGGTGGAGAGCACGTGTACAACTTCCTCAAGCACGCGCCGTTCGTGTACAGTCGTTTGGCTTTCGAAGAGATCCACAAGAAGTTCGGCAACGAGCTGGACGCCATGCTACCGCACCAGATGCGTCACCCGGACGACCTCAACATGCCGCTTCTGCACCACATTTACATGCAGGAGGAAGGGTCGAATAAGCTGGGGGTCCCCGTTGAGCTGAACCCGATCAGTGAGTGCGATGACTGGCTGCTGGTACGTGTGAAGGACAACATCGAAGACTCGCTCAACAAGCAGTTCACAATGGCACTGGAGAACAAAGGGCCTGAGATTCTGCTGGCGCTGAACGACGAGTACACCAGTCCCAAGACTGCGGAGCTTGTCGGTCGCTTCTACTCGCAGTTGCTGCCGGAAGCCGCCTTCTTCGAGCTCCCGGAAGGTCAGTACGTAAGCGTGGTGAGCAACTGGCACGGTGAAGACTGCCAATTCGACCCGAACGTAATTCCTCTCCCTGAGCCTGATTTCATGTCGTTCCGAGTCGAGGATGAGATTGCCGCCGACTGGGCGCCAGTACCGACAGTGACGCGGTTCCGGTCACCGAATGAGCGCGCTTTTGCCGAGATGACTCCTTCGTTTGGATGGACCTTGGCCTTGAACATTGGATACGGCTTTGGTCTGGCCATTGCAGCCGTCATCTCCGTCTATATCTTCAGGTTTTCCAGCAAGGGCACTCCAGGACTGCACGCTACCAAGCAAACATAAACGACGGGTGCTTGTAGCTAGTTTTCTGTTGCTTTTTGGTTTCACAACCACAGGCGAAGCAAATGAATTCATGTTCAATCGATCGTATCAATGGATATCCATCCATACTTTATCCTTCCTGTATCCTTAAAAATAAAACTTCTACAGCTTACAAGGATTTGTCATTGCGTTTGCCACGTCACTCGAGTCAACTGAGCACCAACACCATCGGAACGAAAGATATCGCAACGTCTATTCTGCACAGAACGCTGGCGAGTTTGTGCACATTTGTCTTCGTGCTGTAGATACACGTACTAAACCTACCAACCACCTCGGGCTAAGCGCTTCCTGCAGTGTGCCTGCACCGTTGATGGTCTTGCCTTCACTCGTCGAAAACACCTGCACTTAATTCCCAATCCAGTCGCTTACACCTTATCGTAGGCGCCATTTGAGCCCGCTGGTGCCTTGCTGCGACGCAACACGAGCAAGTAGAAGATGTACATGATAATTGCACCCAGCCCGAAGCCCAGCCCGCGCAGTAGCGAGTTGGTGAAGGCCACCCAACGCAGTTCGCGGTAAGCGATCACCTGGTACTTCGGAGCAGCTTCCACTCGCCGCGGGAAAGGAGAAAGGACCATCGGGTCCACTTCACAAGTACCGGGCTTGCGCACAGTAAGCGCATGGGGCTCAGCGTCAGGCTTGCGTTCGTATTGACTGGGCGTAGGCAGGAACTTGTTCAGGAACTCAAGCGCCGTGTCGGCCACACGCATGTCGGAGTACTCGTCGTTAAGCGCAACGATGCTGTACGGTGTGGAGCCATCGATAATCTGACCGAACTGCTGCTTGAGCTTGTCGATGTTGTTGTTTTGCATCAGAATCAGCTTGTATCCGGCCATTTCCTCCTCCGGCGGCGAGTAGATCGGGATGCCGAGCTCTTCGCTGCCCTGTGCCACCATATAGTAGTGGTGCAGCAGCGGCATATTCATATCAGGCTTGCCACGGAACTTGCTCTTGAGTGTCATGTACAACGGCCGGTCGAAGATCTGGTGGATACGTTCGAAAGCACGACGCGAGTAGACAAACGGTGCGTGCTTGATGAAGTGGCGGTCGGTCTTTCCCCAACGCAGATCCATCTCCTGCTGCGTGTTCAACACAGAGGCGATCCAAATACCCTTCTTGGGAGTAGGCGGCGTGTGGGAAATGAGACCGGATTCGTGTAGCAGTCGGATACCGCCGTCACAAGTGAAGAACTCGTGCGGGGCAATGGGTTTCGTGAATAGATAGTCGTCGTTCACCTGCATGTAAATGTCCGAGAGGCCAGGGATCAAGTACAGGAACTGCTCAATGACGTGCGTGTTGAAAGTGGGCAGGAACTCCTTGGCGTAGTCCGGGAACAGGTCGTCCTGGTTGATGACCTTGATCCGAGGGTTGTGCATGTCCACCCAGTGCGGGATATGACCGGGTGACACAATGTAGATCTGGCCCGTGTGCCAAGGCACGTACTTCTCAAGAGATCGAATAGAGTACATGAGTTCTCCGATCTCTCGGTCTCGAGAACCGCCCACAGCGTGTTTGCCGCCGGCCTTTTCACGCAGCTCCCGGTAGCAGGGCTGACTGCCATTGACCCACGTGTAGACGATAGACATGCGACGTAGCTGCTCGAAGTTCTTGATCTGGCACTGACCCGGCCACTGGTCCATGATGGCTTGGGTGTTGAAGCGCTTATCCTCCTCGTCTGAGAGCTTGTCGTACGTGTAAGGCGTGGGAGTCTTGGTCATCAGGTACATGACCAGAAGCAGCGCGCCACACGCGGTCAACAATACGTAGCGGAGATTGCGCTGGTGGCTGAGCGCCATGCGCATGCGCACGCCGGCCGGAGTCTTCATCATCGCCGTCGACTGCTCTGGGTTTGGTCGCGAGAACCGAAGTGCGGCGGTTTGGCTCGCAGCTTTGGGAGGGGGGCGAAAGTACGTGGCATAAGCTTCACTTGCACTCAGTATGTGAAATGGTGTGTTGGTTGTGTGCAGGGGTTGGGCTATTCCGAGTGTATCACGGTCCCACGGGCTGGAAATTGCTGTAAAACGGAGGGGTTCTTTTTCCGCAGGTGCTGTGGCGTGTGCAGGCAATTGAGGCATTGCTACTTAGTTTATTATACGCCTCAACTTAGGTCTGACTGCTCAGAGCAGTCCGGACACAGATCAGAACGTGTAGCAACATCTCCTAGGTTCAGCCGTGGAAAGGAAGCCACTTGGCTGGCTTCTAACCTTTAGCGCTAATTCGTAGTGGTAAATCGACGTCAGTGCAATGTGACGATGGGCCAGAGACGGGCGAGGATGTGGCCGGAGCTCGTCACTGGTCGGCCAGCTCGGCGCGTTGGACAGCCACAGCAATTTGCCTCACCATGCTGACAGCACGATGCTGCTAGCCTTTGACTCAGGCCGCTGTAGAGGCTACAGCAGTTTAAACCAAACGTTGACAAGTGTGTTGACAATATTTCGCAGTGTAATTGGTAGTCGATTTCGTTGAGCGATTTGCAAAAGGCAGCGCAGCGAAAAGATACCTCTAGCACAGCCCAATTGCCAGCGCAGTGTCCACTTGCCTTCAACGTATCGCTGGGCAAGCCACGCTCAGCAATAACTGCAGTGGGTATCAGAATGCATTGCGCGCGTCCAACAGTCAGTTCGCAGACCTCTGTAAGAAGAAAATACTTCATCCTAGTCCAATTCCGAAGCAAAATTCTCATTCTTGAGGGGAATTTTCAAGATTCTAACGCAATTATTTCTGTTGCAATTCTGCTTTCAATGATCTCCGTGTGGGCCACGCCATGATCTGCCTCTCTGTGTGCGTCACACCACCCACTGCTTGGTGGAGAGTCTCAGTAAAATATACCCGAACCCTCCAGGCTTCTGCCCCGAAACCTCCGCCGCCTTTGCCGCAGCGCTTTGCCTTGCCCAAAGGCTGGGAAAGTATCCACCTCATTCGACCTCATCTCTCAGACAGCCATGGCGGACGAGTGGCCCACGGTCGCGAGCGAGTACCAGATCATCGAACAGATCGGTCAGGGCGCCTTCGCGAAGGTATGGAAGGCCTACTGCGCACCCAAGAAGATCCACGTGGCCATTAAGATCATGGACCTGGAGAAGATCACCACCAGCTTCGAGGACATCCGCGCTGAGGTGCAGACCATGAAGATGACCAACCACCCGAACGTGCTCAAGTGCTACTGTAGCTTTGTGCACAAGGACCAGCTCTGGCTTGTAACGCAACTCATGAACAAGGGCTCGTGTCTGCACGTGATGAACCTGCTCAAGAAGAAGGGCTTGGGTGAAGGTCTCAAGGAGGAGTTTGTGGCTGTCATTCTGCACGAGACGCTCAAGGGACTGCAGTACTTCCACGAGAACGGACAGATCCATCGAGACATTAAGGCCGGTAACATCCTGCTGGACAGTGAAGGCCACGTCGTCATTGCTGACTTCGGCGTCTCCGGTTGGATGATGGAGGGTGGAGACCGTCGGAAGAACCGACAAACCTTCGTGGGTACCCCTTGCTGGATGGCTCCTGAGGTGATGGAACAAGTGCGCGGTTACGACTACAAAGCCGACATCTGGTCGCTCGGTATCACTGCACTCGAGCTTGCGAAGGGTTACGCACCTTACGCTCGCTTCCAGCCCATGAAAGTGCTACTGCTAACGTTGCAGGAGGACCCGCCTTCGCTGCGCACGTATGATGTAAGTTACGAGAGAAGGTTATGCTTTGTTGCGTCATTTTCTTACATCTAACGTAAACTTTGCTTGCAGGACGATGGCAGCGGACACCAGTTCGGACGACACTTCAAGGATGTGGTCAAGCTCTGTTTGCAGAAGGACCCGTCGAAGCGGTAAGCTTGACAAGCTGTAGCTTATTGCTATTGAGGATCGGAACTTACGGTATCGTTTGCTGGATACGAATAGCCCTGGCACCTCGGCGCTGTTGAAGCACAGTTTCTTCAAGAAGGCTGGGGATACAACGTACCTTGCACGAAACCTGCTTAACAATCTTGAGGACATCGGTGAGAGCTGCATGACGGCTGGTATTGCAGATGCGTTGCCTGGGTAAGTATTGGTTTGAAGCAATTAGCGCTGCAGTTGACTAATTGACTGTTTTGTGCTGTAGCGCTGGACCGCTTTACGCGAAGGGAACGAAGGGTCCGCCTGGCTCGGAAGCTGAGGGTTCCAAGTACGTTCCGGGCACGACGTGGGTCTTTGACGACGAGGAAGACGAAGCCAGCAAGATGTCGATAGACGATTTCGCCAGTCAGTTTGATATGGTCACGGGTGGTGAGGAATTCCGCTCCAAGTAATCGCAGCAGTAGCTAGCATCCGTCAAGCCTTTTGCCAGAGCGGCATACTCGACGTGGCGTCATTCAACAGACCAGGAAGAAGACGCCCACGGAATGCTTGAGCTCATAGCAGAACTTTAAATTCAGGTTTGTTTTTGTTTTTACTTGGCCTTTGTCAATGATTGGACTTCTGTTTGAACGTAAGGGGAGGGATTCATGTACTTCGAAACGAAAGGTGAATGATAAATTACATAGACTTCAAAATCAAGATTGAGTGGCCTTCGTACGCGCTACTATAGCTACCTGTTTGTTGCCTTGAACTCTGCACGTTGTTCGACATCTGCAGATGTTACGGAGGCTCTTTTTCTTTCTGAACAATGACGATCGTGGCCGCTTGATCATACGAGTCCGCCTACTTCGTCGTAATGCGCTGTATCTGCCAACGGCTTACCGGTTGTGTTACGTGTATATTCCCTTGACCAGAGCGCACAGTCGCAAGCAGCGTTCGCAATAGCGGCGGATGCTGGACGAATCGGATAGAGGAGCCCGGCAAACAACGCGAGAACAAACGCTGGCATCAACGATACCATAGAGACCACGAACTTCGCACCGCTGAAATAGAAAATCCGACCCCACACTTCACCCTTGCTGTGGAAGCGGAACATTCCGCCCTTAGGCTTCCCGGTCGAGTCGACCTTCTCCTCGGCAAGACGGTTCAGAACCATACGCTGATCCCTTGAGATACAGCTACCGTTGGCACGAGAGAGCTCCATGTCTGATAAAGCATCCAATGCACCAACAATTCCTGACGCAGCCGGAGGAATCACCAAGAGTCCCAGCAAGAGGAGAATACCCACCGGAATGAAGAGAACAGAAAGCGGCACACAGGCGAACGAGTACGCCAAGAGCTTCGGTAGACTGTACGGTTCTTTTGTTGAAGGCGTGGGGATCGCAGCTCGACCATCTGTGCTGGCCTTAATCGGAATAGCTGTCGCCACTGGCGACTCTGCAGTCTGCAACTTGCTAGTCTTCTGCTTTGGCGAGACATACGGACGGTAGTCTGACGTAGCAGCTTGTTGGAGATCTTCGCTGTCACCGTCCACATCCTTCCATACGTCAGCCTTAACTTGAGGAAGTTCCGACGAACCCGCTTCATGGTCAAATATCGAGTCCTTCGAGTCACTCCTAAAGTATCCGTCGACGTCCATAGGAGTTGTCTTGTCCTCCAGCAAGTTCCGTTTGGATGCTGAAGAGATGCCCTCGCCGGTAATGTAGCCAATTGATAACTTCTTCCCAGACAATTCGCGACTGCTGAGACCGCCCTCCTCGCTAAATGAAGTGCCAGACCCCATTTCGCGCCGACCTAAGTTCACCTTCACCCTCTTCTTTTCCGGCAGTTCGTCAGCGTCCATCATCTTGTCCGTGTCATTATGCCCAACGTGCGTCTGAGGGCCGTTGCTGTTGTTGAACTCCTCAACCATTTTGTTTCGCTGTCGAAGGAGTGTGCGTGTGTTGCCAATTTGGAAATTAATCGACTCCGTGTGGCCCAGGCGTTCAAATGTCGACTTCTCACGCGAGTAAAACACATCGATCTCGAAGAAGTACAAGAACTCCGCAGCCAGAGGGTCCCCACCAACATCACCTTCGTTACTATGCGAAGACACCGCAGGGCTCGAGCTTTGTACGTGACGGCGCTTCTTGGGCAGATCAAACTCAAATTTCCACACATCTGGGTGGAAAGTCACGTCAAACTGTACACCTTCCGCGCCGGTGGCAAGAGGACCAAAATTCTCGATGATACCAACCGCACTAACACTTTGAAGAGATCTCATCTCAGGCAGGCTTAATGACTGCTGCTCAGTCAGCGTCATGTTGCGAGAGAATGTGCTGTTGCAACGCGCTAACACCAACAGGCCCGGTTGCACCACGGATGCACCAGCAGGGGCTGGAATTGAGACGTGGGCCTTCACAGGAGCACGGCAAACACCCTTGCATCGGTGCTGAAGGTTCTCAATGCGCACACGGTAGTAATCGCCGTGTTCTGGGCAGTAGGGGAAACACTGAATATTTTTCCGATCATTGCGCCAGTACTTTTCCAGAAATTGAGTCTGGATGTCGATAATTGCAGGAGGAGGCGATCCTGCAGGCATAATCATACCCGAACCAGCAGCCACCGGAGTCACCAAAAAAGGGTTCATCATGTCAGCGTCTTCCATCTTCACGTCGCTCATGACAATGCCACTACGAGACGAACTAGTCATCGTGTTGTCGGAATCAAAGTCAAGGCTGTGGATCTTCTTGAACTGAGCGTTCTGCATTCCCATCATTGCGGGATTCTGCTGTGTAAGGGCAGGGTTTGCCTGTAGCTCCCGCTGTACGACGGCGGCGGCGTCATTCTCTGACAAGAAGTACTTGGTCAACTCGTCCAGTTCATCAACATCAAAGTCCAACGAGTTGTTCGTCGTTGGCTCGACCTGAACCCCTCCCAAGTTGTTCATGCCAGCCAGTTCACTCATCTTCCCGCTGCCACTGCTGCTTCCTGTTGCCGCATAGCTACCCATGCTGCCATTATCTATCCGACCCTCCGTCATGTCTCCCTTTAGCAACGAATGGGAAGACGAGGAACGGTTGATGTCCTTGATGATCTGATCCAGGTTGTCTTCCTGTGTAAATGAATCCACGGCCGAGCTGATAACCGCAATAGGCAAACTATCGCGCTTCTGGTCCTGCTGTTGCTGTTGCTCATCAACCAAAGCTGCGCCACCACGGTCCGACGACATTTTGGCCACGTCGTTGAAAGATTCAGCAAAGAACTGTTCTGTATCCTCCGAAAAGCTGAACTTGAGCGAGCCAACCGACAAATTGCTGGAGCGACGACTAAGGAAGGTGGCATTTTCCTCCTCAGCGGGATTCAGATCAAGGCTGTGAGTGGAAGTCCCCATCATGTTCAACCCCGCATTTGTAGATACGACAGAAGGCCCTGCTGCAGGAGACGGGGCAGTCGGTGGTACCAGCGACGAGGTCGCTGCTGTAGGGGTCGTGATCTGCTGTCTGTTGAAAACCTCCTTCTTGGGAGACACTGAAGACGTTCCCGGGCTGAAGGATCCTGTAGGGGAGTTGATCGAGCACTCGCACTCGCTTTGAAACTGTGGCAGCCCTAGGGGGTTCACGAACTTGCCGCACTTATCACAGAAGTTGGCAAATTTGGCAAACTTCTGCGGAAAATTCGCCTTCAGGTACTCATCGTAAGCATGGGCTGCCTCCTCCGGCGTTTTGCACGTGTTAGTGATGCGTTTGGCGCTGTACTTGGCACCCCACGAGGTCTTGCTCGTCTGCGTCACACCGCGATACTTGGACGTCTGCAGAGAGCACGATGTGTCACAACAAGATGAAGGTCAGAACGCCATCGACAAAGAACGAAAACCTGCACAATAACAGTGCAGGGATCTGGCAAACTGCAAGCTGAGAAAGACCCGCACCTTGCCCTTGATGACTTTGCCCGCGAACTTTTGCTGTGGCTGCTGCGGGTTCACGGTCGTCAGGTCACCTGTACTAAGGTCTCCAACAACGTTCACGAGGTCGCTGGTGTTGGCAGCCTGTAGGAACGACATGTCCTGATAGTTCTGTTCATCGGACGGGGTCACTACCGAGTAGTCCGACTCCTCTGAGGTGTATCCGTTCGAGTTGCTCAGCGGAGTATCACTCTGCGTCGGTTGTGGTGCCACAATAAAGTCTGGAATGCAATACGGTACCATAATCAAATAAGAAAATCGGAACTGTACAATGATATAAAAATAAGAAGAACACCCTCCTACCTTGTAGGAAGTTGGTTCCAGGCTCCTCCAGCTCGTCCAAGTGCGCGTCCAGTGGGTCATATTCGTCGCACGTGGGCAGCAGCTGCGTCTGCATCATGTTTGGCGTCCGTGTCGGTCCGATAGGCGCTTTTCTCGGCGTCAGTTGAGCTGGTCTGTCCTTCCGCGAGCGCGGAGATGTGTGGCGGGGCCGCGCTGCTGCTGTGGCTGGGTGGGGGTCCCTGGAGGCTCTCGCTGTTGCGCGTTCTTCTTCCGACTGCGCGGAAGGGAAGCGCCTTGGGGTTTGGACAAGCTGAATCTCCTGGTGTCCTACGCCATCTGCAGTCGGGGGTGGGGGTAGTGCGTTTTGTGTGGAGGCATGTCGCATGATATTGTCAATTTTTGTGGCAGGAGATAGGAAAGTCTTTTGGATTGGTGGATCCTATCGCTTCAACAGTCGTAAAAAAAAATAACTGACGGGGTGTCCACATTGGACAAGTGCTGGAGGCTGCCGAATATCTATCTACAGGTACCTATCTGTTAGAGCTGCTTGTGGGGCTGTCTGTACATGTAGAATACGGGAATTGCAGGCGAGAGGTGGTGCTGTCGTGCGTACGAGACGCGTGTTGCCGCCGGATTCTTTGGTCGTTGAAAAAAAAGTATCCATCCAGCCAGAAGTTTGTGTTCTTGACCGATCGGTGCTTGGTTTTGGTTTCACTCAAGTGCAACTTGACCACGGACGTGCGGCAACCACCCACACCATTGCAAGCATGTTTATTGTACTGAGAGCAGGCACTCGATTCCGGCAGCAGCATGGCTGGACTTTACCGAGACTTTCCTTTTTACTCAGTATAATGTTTGCGGACAACAATTTAAGCTAATCGAAGACGCTGGAGATCTTGCCAGTATGAGCAATGGTATTTTATCTGCCATATACCAGCTAGAATATGCACGAACAAGCTGCTGTAGCTCTGCCGAATCAGTGCTGATACTGTATCAGCACTGATTCGGCAGAGCTATCAGTGATACAGCATTATCTGTCGCTCCAGCTCATGATCCGGTTTAGAATGGGCGAGGGCCGTTCTTAAAAATTCCATGTGTAGGTGACTAAAAAGCGCTTTTTATAAACGTAAAATGGGTAAAATCAAATTAGGTATCAGCGCATGCACAGTACCCTTTTTCAGCCACAGAATGACTGGGGTACCTGAGCTGTACGTGGAATCGCTGCAGGACTTGCCACCGATCGACGGCAGCGACGAACCCTCCAGCGTCTCGGTACACGGGCGCTTGGTCCGCAAGCGCCACTTGTCGTACGTGAGCTGGAAACGTTTGAAAAGTGCCCAAACTAACTCATTGCGAATCTCGCAGCAAGGGTCTCGTGTTCGGCGACATTCAGCTTAAAGATGGAGGGCTACTTGAGGTCATGATTCGCGCTCAGGAAGGAATTTTGGACTTTGCAGCCATTCGTCAAATTAACTGGGACGCGCATCTCGGCGACCTGGTGACGTCTCAAGGCGTATTACAGCGAAAGCACCACGAAGGACAACCGGGTGGGTGGTTGTTCGTGCTGCATTCAATCCAGGTGGAAGAGCCCTGGAGCCTGCATCACAAGGACTCCGTGTTCAGCTACGCAGACCCCGACAAAAATGGAGATGCAGCATCGGCAGGAAAAGGGTCGTACGTGTTGCCGCCTTCGTCCAAGGCGGGCGCTAGTAATAAGTACACCAATATGGTCGTGTTGGACGGCTTCAATGCGTGCAAGTACTATTTCTCCTCATCCGGAGGCACAAATTGTCTGCGAGGAGAGCAATGCCATTTCTGGCATGGCAAACCTGAAGATTTCAAGGAGAACCGACGGCGCTGGATCGCAAAGCGACTGGAACAGCGTGCAAAAGCCGCACACCTGGCTGGGGACAGTGGAGATCCTCATTCCAAGATTGACAAGGCGCAACGCAGTCGAGTCTTCTGCGATTGGCTTGTGGAATCGCTAAGTGAGGAGCGTCTTGCTGCCGGAACAGGTGTCGTGGATATTGCTGGTGGCAAAGGTGATATTCCTATTCAACTCTGGATTCAACGAGGCATTCCGACAACACTGATCGACCCGGTACGTCAAAGATGCTACTTTCTCCGCACTATACAACTGATAAAAACTTAAACTTGTATTCTATAGAGAACGATGAAGCTGGGCAAATACAACCGGAAGCTTGTCGCGAAGGCTGAGACCACCAAATGCCGGAAAATGAGCCCCCAATTGCTCCGCTGTCTTGACGAGGAAACGTTGAAGCTACACCCGGAGCTATTTGCTGACTGCTCTCTACTTGTTGGGATGCACCCAGACGAAGCTACTGAAGCTATCGTGGATGCTGCTCTGACACTCGGCAAACCGTTTGCTATTGTGCCTTGCTGCGTGATGAGTCGAGTGTTTCCTGATCGCCAATGCCAGGATGGTACACCAGTTGACACTTACGAGACGTTCGTGAGATATCTGCTAGAGAAGCACCCCTCGATCCAAAGAGCTTTCCTGCCCTTTGCAGGTCGAAACCAGGTGCTTTACCTTTTCGACTACGAAAAGCAACGCACTGAAAGTTACTATAATGGTAACACAGAGCTGTAGGTCATAGGTAGACTGTCTGATCTTCATTTTTGATAAAGAAAGATGGCTCAAACGACGTTTTCCCGCTGCTGTTGTTGCTGCTGATTCCGAATAGCGTTTCTTGCGTCTACTGTGAGAGGAAGTAATCGAAGCACCCGGTCAATGGGTCGGTTGCACACCATACAGCCACGTTTCATACGGAGTTGGCGCTTCGCACATGCATAACAGCAGTACATGTGCAGGTATAAACCGTGGACAATACCCGCGTTGCGCTGGCATGCACCGCATACCAAGCATATAAGGTCGTCAATATCCTTCTCGTCCTTGACTTGCGGTTTCTCCTCTTTTTGTCCCTTTGTTGTGAGCTGGAGTTTTTTCTCTCTGTTGCTTTCAGAGCGAGGCGTTCGGCGTGGCGAAATCACCTCCACATCCTTCGTCTCGTCCTCCTCGTCGGTGGCTTGATCATCGTTGTTGTTTACTTCAACAGGAGCAGCTCGCTTTTCCTCCTCTATTTTCTCCATCGCTCCTTCTTCATCCTCAGTCTCCTCCTCTTCGCTTTCTCCAACAAACGAATCCAGCGTCCCTCGTCGTGGTGTTGCTTTTCCATGGGGAGTGCGTGCAGCAAGTGGAAGGAAACTACTCGTGACAGTGCGTCGCGTGATTTTCTTCCATGCGTTTGGCATTAAATGGGGGATTCGCTTAGAATCATCGGCGAACTTTTCCACCAGTCCCACGATCATCTTGTACCGACCGAATTCCTTCTTGAAAAACTCTTCTCGGTGTGGCTCAGCGATTCGTCCCGAGCTATCCGCACATTCCTTCATCTTTGCGTCAATCAGAATGCACCAAAACTGTTTCGCATGGAGCATTTGCCAGTACGCTAAGGTGCGCTGAGCCGAAAGATACACTGTTAGCTATGGACTCCAAATCACTGTAGCCAGCAGATCAAACAGTCTTACCGCGTGACATACACTACCCATTTCAAAAGAAAGCTGAACGAGGTCCGCCTCATTCACTGCTTCATTCAGACTAAGAGCGAAACAACAGGAAAAACGTAAGTCCGTATTGGGAACACCCCAGTCGATGACAATTGAACGTACTTGCGCATCCAGTTGTTACCGTATAGCTTAGTGGCATCACAGGCATACCCAGTAAGCTCCACGTGGTAGGTTGCGGCATGCTGGTGGCGATTGCAAGCGTCACAATCTTTCTCCGCAGGGACCTTATGAGAGCGAAACAATGACGCATACTGCAGTGCATCCACCATATCTTCTGGCCACGCGACCCCAGAGCGTACACTATCGCGGCATGAGCATAACTTGCGCTCAATCTTCTCCATCCACACCAAAAGGTCAAACACAAGTCAGCAAACATTGTAGCACACGTGGAACCTGAGCAAATGGCCACGTACACGATTAATGGCTTGTTGATACAGCTGGTGCTTGGCCTTGGATCGCTTGCGATGCATCTTGTTCTCAAAGTCCGGATTGATGATGCACTCCTCCAGATACCCCATGTAAATCTCAAACCACTCGTTGATTTCTCGCGAGCGTCCTGCAGCCAGCATCGCTGTCACTTCTTCAGCATCTTCTTCTCCCATCTCGTCACCTGACGAATCCACACTGAGCACAGCTTGCTCGTCGTCGTTCATGTACTCGACCTCATCATCAGCACAAATGAAGTCGTCCACATCATCTCCAGCATCCGCATACACCTTCTCGTGGCTGTCTCGATCCCCCACTCTCGGTAGCGATCTTCGTTTCTTCTTAGGAGGGGGCGATGGCTCTTCCGGCTCTGATTCCTGATAATCGTCATCATCCTCATCGTCGCCATCGTCTCCATTAAAGTGAGGGCCGAAATTCTGCAAGGTGTCCAGACAATTGTCCAGCATTGGGTAGTCCAGTTTACGAGCACTTGCATCCTTCTCCTTGCGTTTGCGCTGGATCCTGGAGCTACGTCTGGACGCCGACGACGTGTCTTCAAGCTCCACCTCCTGCTCTTTGTCTGAGTCCTGCTCCCGAGTCTCATTCGGCTCCATCTCTTCATCGCTATCCTGGATCGCAGGCCGTCTTTTGCGACCGCTGCTGGTCACAGAGCTGACAGTCACAGGTTGAATGATGCGCACGTCATCTTCTTCTTCCTCCTCAGCGTCTTCTTCGCCTGTTTCGAGCTGCCGGCGTCTACGTTCTCCACGTTCAACTGCCGCAGAGATTGAGAGCTGGTGCATGTTACGACGCGACCGACGCGTCGGCGTCGGAGTGCGCAGCGTCATATACTGCAAAGAGACGCCATTCGGGTTCAGTACAAGCTGCTGCTGGCGGTGCGGGCCGGAAGATGCGGAAGGTTTGTCGACGTCTTGGTCCTCGGCTTTCGCTTCCTGCTCGTCCTCTTCCTCGTCCTGGTCCATTAGGATGTTGGAGCGGCGGCGGCGCTTACGTGCCTCGGGTGTGATGATGGTAACGTCGTCATCCTCCGTTGAGTCGCCGTCGATCACCACTTCCTCGCGCTCCGCCATCTTCTGGTTGAATTTCAATGTTGGCGCGTAAAATCTAACCGAATATTTCGATATTGTATGTTGTGATTATTGCAAAGAACTTCAAAATAGTTTGACAAATATTATTGCGATTATTGTAGTTCGAATCGTCAAAAATGAATTTTACAACCACAATCGTATCAAGCAAATGGCGGGCAAGCGGAAGCTTAGTAACGAGGAGTCTGCGGGGGCTTCCACGGCGCTGACACCCGCGGGGGAGACGCAGCTGGCCAAGCGCTCGCGTGTGACAGAGATCGTGGCGGTGGACCCAACGGTGGTGGCGGCCAAGCGCGTGGGTGACCGCACGTCGGACCTCATGGCCCCCACTATGCAGCTCTCGGGTCACAGTGCTGCCGTGTATTCGTTAAAATTCAGTCCCGATGGCCAGCACTTGGCTTCGTCCTCGTTTGACCGCAGCATTCTGCTCTGGGACGTGTACGGGGAATGCCGCAACTACAACGTTCTAAGCGGCCACAAGAACGCGGTGTTAGAGGTGCAGTGGACCTACGACAGTGCGCAGATCGTCTCCGCTTCAGCTGACAAGACGCTCGGACTTTGGGACGCGGAGAGCGGTAGCCGCATTAAGAAGTTCTCGGGTCATTCGTCCGTGGTCAACAGCTGCTGCCCTGTAACCAGTGGCCCGACGCTCTTTGTCAGTGGCTCGGACGACTGCACCACCAAGCTCTGGGACGTGCGCTCCAAGCGTGCTGTCAAGTCTTTCGAGAACAAGTTCCAGGTCACGGCCGTGTGCTTCTCAGGTGATAACTCCCATGCAGTTGCAGGAGGACTAGACGGGGACATCAAGATGTGGGACCTCCGCAAGGATGAAGTGAGCACGGTGCTGCAGGGCCACGCTGACATTGTCACGGGCGTGAGTCTCAGTCCCGATGGGAGTTACTTGCTGTCCAACGCCATGGACTCGACTGTGAGGAAGTGGGATATCCGGCCATTCGTCAAGGGAGAGCGGCTCAAGATGACCTTCATGGGAGCCAAGCACAGCTTCGACCGTACACTGATTCGCTGTGGCTGGTCATCTGACATGCGCTTCGTAACGAGTGGCTCCGCCGACCGCTACGTGTACATTTGGGACGCCCTGACGGGAAATCTGCGCTACCACCTGCCAGGACACACAGGTAGCGTGAACGAGGCCACGTTCCACCCCACCGAACCCATCGTGGGCTCCTGCAGCAGTGACAAGAACATTTACTTAGGAGAACTGGCTGAGATGTAGCCGATGAAGGTGCAAAGGGAGGAATAGGACAGCGATAAACAAAATCATCCATATTCTACTTAGATGGTGCACCGAGTTTTAAGGTTTCTATCGTCTACTTAGAGGTCAACCGGCGGGCCCTGGAAGCCTTCCCAAATAAGGGGGTAGCCCTGGTCCTGAAGCCGCTGCTTGAGCTCCAGAGCGTGTTCGCTCGACTGCGTCTCCACAACACACTTGACTGCAACGTGGGAGATGCTAGCGTGCACCCAGGCGCGCTCGTGGTAGATGTCCTTCACACTCACGCCGAAGTCACGCAGGAAGCAGGTGAGCTGAGCGATACCACCTGGACGGTCACTCACGGTAGCGACGAAGCGCACCAGACGTCCATCGGCAGCCAAACCACGGTCAATGACACGACCAAGGACGGGGGTGTCGATGTTACCGCCAGTCAGGGGAAGCACAACGCGCTTGCCCTTCAGTTCTGGCAGTTTGTTGTCGATCAACGCAGCCAACGAAGAAGCGCCTCCACCTTCCACAACGACCTTCTCCATTTCTACGAGACGCAGCACACTCAGGGCGATAGAGCGCTCCGAAACTGTCACCACTTTGTCAACGTAGGTGCGAGCGATCTCGAAAGCGTTCGCACCGACACAAGGAACAGCAAGACCATCCGCAAGCGTCGGCTGCGTCGGCATGTTCACGGGCTTGCCGGCCTTCAGAGCTTCCGAGAAACTTGAGCAGTATTCCGGTTCCACACCCTGCAAACAAGCTTTTAGTTAGCTGCACATTATCAAAACTGCACCTCAAGACTACAATAACGTACGATCACTTGAACTTTCGGAGCAAGAGTCTTCACTGCAAGAGCGACACCAGCGATGAGACCACCACCGCCCACAGGCACCACAATGGCATCAACGTCGGGCACTTGGTTCAGGATCTCGATACCCATAGTACCAGCACCGGCAATGATTTCGGGGCGGTCGAATCCGTTAATGTACACCATGTTCTACAAGCAGCAAAAAGGTTCATCAGTCTTCACATCAATCAAAGACAAGTGCAACAACTAGCACTTCAATACCTCATCGCGCACGAAATCCTCGGCCTTGTCACGAGCCTCCAGAATGTGTTCACCGTAGAGCACAACACGCGCGCCGAGTTCACGGCAACGAGCAATCTTGGTGAGCGGAGCCACCTTGGGCATCACGCAGGTCACAGGAATCCCCAGCAGTTGACCGTGATAGGCCAGCGCCTGGGCGTGATTGCCAGCCGAGGCAGCCACGACACCGTTCTTCTTCTCCTCGTCCGTCAACTGCAGTAGAGCGTTGCGCGCACCACGTTCCTTGAAGCTACCGGTCATTTGACGGTGGTCCTTCTTCAGGAACAGCTCGTAGCCCATGCGTTGCGACAGCAGTGGCGAGTACTCGCATTGGGTCTGCTGGATGCCGTCACGGATGCGGTAGGAGGCGGTGCTAATATCCTCAAAGAAAACAGGCTCTGGGATGGCTACAAGGAAGACATCGACACATTAGCACAAGCTGGTAATGGCAAATAAAGTCAAGGGACACAACTTTACCATCGGCAGCGTCGGAGAACGACCGACTCGCCAGCGACAGCGACGGAAGCGCACGAAAGCGCGAGGCAGCAGCGCGGCGGAGAAGCAGCTTCGTCAGCGACATGGCGAATGCAGGAATGAGCAACTATGGAGGCGCCTGTTAACGGCGACTACTGGTCGGAGACGCATGCGGCGTCACCTAGGCATCCTATCATGTTTGTGGCAGCCTGCTTCCAAACAGGTGCGACCGATCCTTGAAGAAGAAAAATCCCTAGATAACAACATGTAATTTTGCTGATTATGTATTTAAAAAGGTAACAATATTAGTATAAGTATTGCTGTTTCGAAGACAAATAAGTAATAGATAAGAGGTTATATGTTCTTCTTCCGCTCCGGCCTTTGAGCGGTGTTATCAGCATTTCTGACTCAAGTACGTAGCCATCTGAATGATTGGATGTTGAACAGCATTGCTTGGTTGCACCTGTCCATTCCAAGTGCGTTCATCAATTTTATTTTAGTTAATGCCACTCACAGATACTTGTTCACGTGTGCTGCCAGCGCGTGCTCTTCCTCCGAGTCGCCCAATGCAACGCCTTCACCGCCGAAGTCCGATGGGATATTCTCTAGGTCGATCAACGTTTCCAGTTCTTTCAGAATGGCGCTTCCCTTCAGCATGTGAACCTACACGAATGCACCGACATATCGGATCACTACAATGATTCTCAACTTTCACCAACAAGAAATGGATCAACAACTCACCTTTTCGCGCGTGACGGGGTCGATCAACGACTTCACCATGCGCCAAATCATGTTGAACCAGCCGGGGATGTTGATGATGAAAATGTGGGCACTGCGTTCGGGATAGTGTGCACCGGTAAACGCGGACGCGCGCTTGATGAAGTCCAGCACTTCTCCGCCGAGATCGTACATGCCAATACCTGTCACATCCAGAACCGTAATCGAACGGCCTGCGTCGTTGGGTTCCACCACACGCCAAAGATACTCCGTAATGTACATGTAGTGCTGCAGCAGGTCATCAATAGAGAGGCCCTCGCGCTTCAGGGCCGCGAGATCGATTTTTCCTGGTCGTTCGTAGTATACAGGCAAACCGTCGCGAGTCCTGCCGTGAAAGTATTGCGGGTAGTACTTCTTGATGATCTCGAAGTTCGGGTGCGGCGTCACCAATATATTGTCGATATTGTTCTCCTTTCGCCACTCCAACGTAGCTAAGAATCGTGCACGACCCTTTTCCTCGTCGCCCTTTTCGCCTGCAATGAATCGGGGTGAGAAAGCCATCGGACCGCCACTGATCCCAGTTGTCTCCGTGGGTGTTGTCTCGGTAAGGGCGTCGGTAGCCGTGAATGAATCACGAGATGCTGTATCCGATAGAGACGGCTCCTTGTCTTGATCTTCCTCTATCACCTCGATCTTGTCAACCGTTAAATGGAATACAAGGTCATTCCCCACTGCGGCTACAGCCTTTCTAGAGCCGACGATGGGTGACATCACGGGGCTCAAGCGCTTCTCATTTTGTGTTCCAGATAAACTATTGATTCCCAACACAAACAAATATTTTCCATCAGCCCCTGCACGTCGTGAAGCAATAAAAATGGAGAGACGTCTTACCAGATGACGAACTGCGTGATTTGTGAGACAGAGAGAACCAAACCAAGTACAATTGTAATTTTCATCAGGCCAACGAAAGGTGTTGCGCAGTAGAACGAGACCAGACAACTGATCAGGAAGAGGCCACCGAGGGTCCCAGGAAACGCCACAGTAAATGTTGAAGGTAGCGACGACATCACTGGTTGAGGACCGGAGTCTCGTCGAGAAATTTGTACAGGGGGAGCAAGTGTGCATCGAAAAGATACTGCGCAAAATAAATCAAAACTGTAAGAACCATACAACTGGAATAAGCAGCATAAGCACCAACGTACCGAAAGCTTTGGTCATCGATACGATGTGAGATCGCAGCGGTTGACTGCGCGCCGGGGTTGTCAGCTCAATTTGCTTCGAATTCGCAAGTAGACTGTTGATATCACTTCCCAACATACGTTGGGGGATGTGGAGTTCTTCACCATCGCTCAGCACGATGATGCAGGTGTCTTTTTGCGCAAATGAGCCCAGTTGTAGTTCCGTATTCAGCTCCACATTGCGCTTGACCAACCTCTCCGTTGTGGTTGGTCCGCTAACTGGACCCGTAGCCATGCTGACAACAAGAACTGTAGGGATCGGCCGCTACATAATATATTTAGTTAGTCGTGAACGGGTTAATCGCTATCACATGCCGCTGACAACACCGTACCGTAGCAGTGTGCACAACTGCAGCCTCCTCCGTCGGTGATTCAACCGTAGCTGCTGCTTCCAACTCTTCAAAGTTGCTTTAATAATAGTTGTAGCAAAGTCATACGCTTGTAAGCTACTCTATCGTCAACATTGGCCTATTTTACTTCAACCACGTACCCGGACGCAGACGAAATGAAGGTCTGCATGGTCTCAACCGACCATCGCGGTGTAAAATTGACACTCTTGCCAGTGTGCACCGCATTGTTTACAATGCTAACCCAGCTGCTTGCATACTCGAATGAGTCGGCTCTCAGAAACAGTAGCAGTGTCTTCCGCTTCTGCACAAAATGTTCCAAAACGCCTCAAACCATTAGCATTTCCCCTCTTAATCTTGAAAATCCACGAAATTATCGTACCGACAGCACTGCAACAAAGTATGATGAGTGGCCAGGCTCAACTGCCCCGGCAGGAGCGTCCTCGGGCATCACGACCTTAGCATAGCCGATGTCGGACAGCAACACCTGGCCGCGCTCCTTTCCGAAAAGCTCAGCTTCCTCCACCTTCCGGTAATAGTGCAGACTACGTGTGGACAGGATGAATAGACGCTTAGCCCACCCTCCACGTACAGCACCGTCACGACGCTTGTCCAGTAACCCGGAAGCCAGAATACCCAAGTGTGTCCCAGGAAACAGACCGGGCAGTGACACAGTGCGGAAGCCCTGCAGCGCCTGCGTGGAGAAGGATCCCGACGTAGAGCTCATGCGGCTCAGACGCGGGGACACGTTGCTACCCGAAGACGTGGTGGACGTCGGTGCCGACGACATCGGGGGAGATTCAGCGCCGCTCGAATAAACTTATGCACGTTGCGCGTTGTACCGAAACGTTACATATGTCGATTGGATAAAATTAATGAGGTAAAGGCCAATGGATGCATTGCTTGAAGCGATTTGCTTCGGGTGCACCACACTTGAAGATGTGCACCACACAGATAAGGAAGTTCTGCGACAGAAGACGAGTCCAACGTGAGGATACTTTTCCCCATCGCTTTCTAACATACATTCTTAGCTGCAAATTTGGTATAGTATCCAGTATGTGGTGAGGTGTGTCACTGATTGAATTGTGCTGTGAGTGGACTGCCGTCCGAAGTTCATCCGTTTCCTCTGCGCCATTCTCGTAAAAAATATCGGGTTCTCGAATAAAAATTGATCGGTCCGCCCTTCTCTCATTGGCTGAATCCTGCCCACGAACAGACGTCGGAGAACAAAACCCAGATTGGCGAGGGTTTTCCTCGTTTTCTTTCCCCGATTTTGTTGGCATTTCCCAACTGGACAGCAAGAGAGAAGAAGCTTCAACCTCAGAATAACAACAATGGACGCCAAGCAGACAGCGCTGAAGGTCAACTACAAGGGGGAGCTGCACCGCCTACGCGTGGACCTCGCCACGTTCTCGCTTGAGGCGTTGACCGCGCTCTTCGCGGAGACGTTCAACCTGACGCCTGGCGGTTTCGTGGTGCAGTACACGGACGCCGAGGGCGACTGCCTTAACGTGACGTCGCAGGCCGAGTACGAGGAGGCTTGCCGTGTTTTCCTGAGCGGCAACGATGGTGCCAAGTCCTTGCGCTTTGAGGCCGTGTCCCGCACGGCTGTTGCCTTCCAGGAGAACGTGGCGGATCCGATTCTCAAGGCGATCGAGAAGCTCGTGGAGACGCTGAATGTGGCGATGGAGAAGGTGAAGCACGAGCAGTGGGCGGAGAAGGCGCAGCAGAAGGCGCAGACGGGTCTGAACCAGACGAACGAAGCCCTGAAGACGGTGGCTAACGACGCCCGCGAGTCGCTTTACGCTGCTCGTCAGAGCATCCAGGAGATCCCGTTCGACCAGCTGGTTAAGGAGACCACGGAAGGAATTAAATGCGCTGCTGAGGGCATCAGCGAGTTCGCGAAGGAGGTCGTGGGAGAGATCAAGAACATGAAGATGCCTCCTGCTCCGACGGAGGTTGTCCCCACCCCGGAAGTGCAGCAACAGGAGGCTGAGGTGCCTGCTGAGGTTCCTGTTGTTGCTACTCAGAGCGACAGTGAGTGGGAGCAGGTAACTGAGCAGGCTCCTGTTGTTGAGGAGACTCCGGTCGTTGTGGAGGCGCCGGTTGTTGTGGAGACCCCTGTCGTGACGGAGGAGGAGCTTAAGTGGTCGGCCGAGCTGTCGATGGTGCGCGATATCTTCCCTGGAGTTGAGGCTGCCGTCGTCATTGACCGTCTGGAGCAGTGCAACGGCAATGTGCAGGTCGTCCTCAACGCTCTGGTGGAGGAGTTGTAAGCTCAAGGTTAAGTGACTTTTTCGACGTAGAAAGAGCGAGCAAACTTGAAATCCGTGCTTCATTGAGTGCAAGATGCGAGCAGCGAGGAGGGGACGTGGATAGGATTATCTGATGCAAAGACACTCTGCTTGATTCGATGTCATCTCGCTAATCGCCAATATATTTACATTTCTCAGAACTTGTTGTGGCATAGCTGTTGTTTTTCTTCTTTTCTTTTCTTGAAACTACTGCATACTGAAGAAATTTAACTTACAGTAGCAAGAATATGATGAATACCTGGTAGCCCGAGTTGAAAAATTGCAGAAAAGCACCAAGCGATTGGATATTAACAATACACTTTTGCTACGAACTTACCAAACCAACAACTAGGAACTTCTGCGGTCTTCGCTGTCTTCAAATGGTACTGATGCTTTATTCCTCACCTGCAGCGCGACTGCAAACATCGGCGGACTACTCATAGCTGCGATTACTTATTTCTTCGATTTGCACCTCCCAGCACTCCCTGCGCTTGGATTGGCACGCTTTTCCCTTATCCAAAGGCGTGGGCAATGTTGTGCAAGTAGTTATCAAAGCGCTTGAACCGACTGTCGAGACAGAAGTGAATAGTCTGCTCAAAGGACTCACGCGCACGATCGTCAGACACCTCCGGAGCCAACGTCGTCACAATGTGGTTGATATCATCTCGCCCCGTTAGCTCCGGCATGTCTGCTGGCACCATCAGTAGCAGCAGAGACACCAAAAGGTGCATGTGTCTTCGCAGCACGCAGTACGCCGTGCAGGCTGTATCAACGAACTTCGCAAAGTCCTTGCCCTCAACTCCTCCCAACACGTAGGCCATCTCGTTTGTAAACACGAAAGGAGTACGCTCACGACGAATACCCAGCTTGTAGTACTTGAGGTGGCCTAGGAAGTGACCAAAATCAATGTGGAAGTAGCGGCCGGAAGACGCAATCATAATGTTGTCGTTGTGCCGGTCACCAATTCCAAGGACACATGTCGCCACACAGTAGCCAGCGCTCGAGCGGCCAAAAAGATCGACGGCAGCCTTGTGGCTTCTGGGATCCGAATTATTGGCACGAATCCAGTCCGAGAAGCTGGGATCCTTAAACGTGCCCATCATACCATCACGCCTGTGCACTTCAGCCGTCGTGACCGAGTTAGGCACCATTTGCAAAATACCAGTCATCGGCGACGTTGCCACACACTTGTACGGCTCCATGGCCAAATCCAAACCCTCGTCACGCCACATTTCATCCATAAGACGGATCAACTGCAGCGTCAAACAATCCTGCCGCACATCATCGCCAGCCTTGAACATCACCGTGACAGGATCGCCACCCTCTTCAGCGTTCTCAAACACAAGCCACAACGGCTTCTTCGCCGAGTCCATTACGCGACACTTGCTCACGATAATCTTCCCCACCTCAATACGAGGGTCAAGAGGAAGTTGGAACGAGCCCGGCAGAAGCTCATTCAACGCCTCCAACCCCTGCTGCATCGCTCGCTTCATCTCAGCGGCACCGTCTCTCTTCTTCGCCTTCACGCTCTGGCAAATGCGTTCCAACATGCCACCTTCCGAGAAAAGCTTATCCTGCAGCTTTAGAATGGCTCGCATCTTTGAGCTGCAAACGTCCAGGTAGGCGTTCAAGATTGTGCCGTATCGCTCGCGGTACTGGTCGTTGTGTGCTTCCACCTTCATGCTCCAGAAAAGGTCAAAACCAATTTGGTTCGGGTTTTTAATCGCGCGTTCAATGAGCATCATCGACAGTGGTGAAACGTGGTGGTTTTCAAACTTGATGGCCTGGACAAGTTGGGGCAAGAAGTAGCTGAAAGTTGTGTCCGCCATCTGGCCCAGCTTCTTCACTGCAAACGTACGAACACCTTCATTTGCAAATTCACCGTTGAGGAGTTCGATGTATGCAGCTTGGTGGTCAGGAACTGACCAACGCGGAAGCAGCTTCAACGCCTCTTCGCACTCATCTCGATCATCCCAGTGAACACACGAGAGAATTCGAGGAAGAGCTGCTGGGATATCGATGAATTCTTCACGGTGCATCCACAATTGCTCCTTTTGATACGGACTGAAACGGTACAATGGATCCAACAAAATGAGCTTGCGCAGTTCGTTCAGTTCGCCATCGCGCTGGGATGAGCTGTGCCCACTGCTGCGCGAGGTCGAATCGCGTCGGTCTTGGGCAATACTCTCTAAAATGTTCCTGGCCTCGAGTTGGCTGTTGCGCTCCTCTACTCGAGGACTTTCAGCAGGGACCGACAGGCTAGCGCTTGATTCTTCAAAGCTTCCATTGTTGCTGCCAAAGTCACTAATGCTCGAATCTCCCTTCGACACTGTCTGAATAGCGAGCATCCATTCTTCACGATCCTGCTTGGTTTCAGCAGAAATGATGTAATCACGAGACGATCCCATTGGCCGCACCTTAAAACACCACGTCTGACGGAGTTTTCGTGTACCCTTATTCACCGGAGCCGTCGTGAACTTTTGATTCATATCATCTGCAGTCGTCACAGAGCAGTTGCGGAGAGTGATCAGCTTACGAGGAGCGGTCTCATCGTCAGCGTAGCTGAGTGTACAAGTGCTTTGGTCAACAACAAACCAACGGCGGCGCCAACGAGTCAAAGACGAAAAGTTGCCCACTTTTTGAAGCCATCCTTCCTTCCGTAGCATCACCGACCGACTGCTCGTGATGATGCTGCGACGGTGAGAGCGGTCACTCACTGACGAGCCATCATTGTCATCCCAGTCGAACTTGATAGGTGCATCGAATTTGGATAACTCCATCTGGATCATGGGCTCATTGGGCAGCGTTACGTGAGGCACTGGTCCCTGAGCGCAGGAGTGCAGGTTGTTATACATGTGCACATATTGCTGTCCTTGAACGAGCATATCATCGACCTCAAAAGCGTTCACTCCTGTCACCAACATCTTCTCCTCTGTAGCGTCTATACTTGAAGCAGACGCACCAACAACCTTCTTCACACCCAGAACCGTCAACTGAACGCGCATGGTACGCGTCAAGTTGCTAATGTCGATATTGAACTTGTGCCACACTGGGTCTTCCCACTCGGCGTATAGCAAATCGTTCCTTTGAGCCTTCAAGCGTACATCGGACGTATCGATAACAGCATTTTCCAGCAGTTGCCCTCCATCGTACAGCTCAATGCGAACAATCACACTCGAGCTCGTCAAAGGGATGCGGGTCACAATGGCTTCTTCACTGGATCTCTTTCTCACACAAGTAGTTCGTGGAATGTTCAATACACGGCGAATGCGAATTGCAAACGGCTGTTGAATGACTCCACTGGGCAATGACGTGTTGCGGTCCACTGAAGGGCGTTCCCACTCGTCTCCAAGCGTTGTCATCTGCAACGAAGTTGCTCTCTCACCATCGAACATATCAGCAAACTGGTTGACGATGTTGTTCATCGATCCGGTACTAACAGGGAGATCTCTGCCGATGCTGAGGTTCATCATAGCCGTCTCTTGGATCACTGACTCATGGATCACAGTCAAACGAATGGTCTTCTTGGTCAGCAAACACTCGCGAACGTGCACATACTCGTTCAGCACACGGAATCTATCGATCATATAGTCACGGTATCCCGTGATCTTGAGGCGATACTCCGCCGGATTGTACGGTCTCAATGGTGCTGCATCCAGAGCCTGTTCGTAACAGTTGAAAATGTGCTCCACAATCTGCCCGACCGTATCGCCCGTCGTGACAACCATTCGGACATCGGTAATGGCCTTCGCGCTCACTTCCTGCAATTGGAACATCCGCTTGTACGTTACGTGAACAGCACTGAACTTGACCACATCGCAAAGTGCCTTCAGCCAGCGCTGGTACTCAGGCTCTGAGTCAGCACAGATAGCCCAGGTACGGGTGGTCGTAACCAGTAGAATACCGTACGGTTCGGACCTGGACTCCATAGGCTGCAACGAAGACACTCTGTCCAAGTCAATTCGTCCTCTCTCCAGCGTCTTTTTCTCGTCTCTGCTGAGCGGAATTCCGTTCTTCTCTGGCTTTTTCTTGTAGTAAGCAAGTACACTGCCACTGAGCTCCATATACCGCTTCTTGAAGGCTTTGTTCTTCTCTCCTTTCTTGCGTAGATATCCCCCCATGTGGTTGCTGATAGGCTGCGTGAGCGAGATCGGCTCATCGGAGATGATCAGATTGGCTGGAATTCTCGCCACCGTCTTCAAGGGCGTGATGAGTGCGAACTGGTTCTTCTGGTTGGAGTTGTGGGCAATCCAGTCGCCCTCTTCCACCTTAAACTCGGGTGTATTGGCCCGCACCTCTAGTTCAGCGGGGGAGATCTCCTCGTGGGCTGTTTTCAGTACTTTGCCCACTGCAGAGCGGAAGTACAGCGACTCTTTCGAGTGGAAAAGATCAGGTACAGGCTGCCACCGTTTGTCGTCGCCCATCATGCTACGCCCCACATTTGCGTAAGGATTCAAAGCCTCAAAAGACGGCACGAGCGACGCGTCCACGTTCCGGAAGCTCGTGCCATTCGTGTAGTTATTGTAGGCTGCGGAGATAAAGGACGTCGTCGAACTGCGAATCGAGCTGCCGGCACTGCCGCTCGACTGCAGAACTGACTGCATCGACTGTCGCGGGTTCAGGCCGAACATCTATAGACACAAGTATTGAAATAAGATGGCCATTACAATGTAATTCTTGCAGGATAGGTGTCTCCCCCTAAGGTCTTGAACATTCCACAAACGTACCGTGGCCGACGCTGCTCTCCTGCTTAATAGACGGCCACTCGCGCTCTTCTGTCCTCGGGCGCGAGACTGGACTAAGCTCTGGCTGCTGCTGGGGGGCGGAGAGCTCGCTCTCTTCCGCTGTGTGGCTGGGCCAGGTGTTGCTGGCCGGGTGAATATTTGCTTCTCCCTCGCCGGCCTTCGCCTTCCCGCAGTGAGGGGATTTATTTCGTGGTTTTATCTAAATACTAGCTTTTAGAAATATAATACACCTAACCGCCGCTTATTTCGTTGTAGAGACCTGCAAAACATTATTAAAATTTAAATCCGATACAATGTGACGAATCGAAAATTTCAGGGTTTCTGACTGGCCAACCCGAACCGCTTGTTTTAAACAAAATCGAAAGAACGTGGGTTCGCCCTTCGAAACCTCGAAATAATCTATATCCAGGAATTGGCTTCATCGATTAATCGACGTGATGGAGCAAATCGATTGTTCGAGAGATGATGCGAGTCTGAATAATTACGCCGTTCCTGCCATTGCACTGCTGAGCTTGCAATGGCAGGAACCAGTCGTCGCCGTGTTTGCAGGCACTTCATCCAGCTGCAAACCCCGCCACCAGCTGCAAAGCTGATTGTGGCTCGAGATCCTCGGTGATTACGTTCCGCACACACGAAATAGTCACTAAAACGAGGTGGAACGGAGCCTACACTTTTTTCTCAAAGGGTCGAAACGACGCGACGTACGTGGTCGCTGGTTCCGAGCATGACTGCGTCGCCGGCGCTTTGCCGGCGCAATATGCAGTGGTGGAGCTGCAAATACGGTCGCAGCAACCCATCCAAGCAGAGTACGCTGTCAGGATCAGCTCTTGATGGCTTCTACTGCGCTATTCGAGACAATCAAGTGGACCAAGTGCAGCGCTACATCGCCGAACACCCTGCAGCTGTGTTCACCAAGGTGGGTGCTTAGAGAACAGTTGATCTTTTGTATCAGACCATGGCTTTACGCGTGTGGGCTAAACTGTCCGCTCAAACCGGTGGTTTATTACCTGGGTAGATCTTCGTAAGTGTCTGGCATTGTGCAAGGCGAGAAATACGCAGCTTTTAACGCGTTGCATGGGTTGGCAGGGCAACAACCAGGTTTGAGACAACTAGAGGAAATGATGTGCGATGCTGGGTGCTAAAGTGAAGGTGGAATACCCAGCGGACAGCACTGTACATCGCCAGCTTCTTCGGCCGCCACAAAGTTGTGAGGTTGTTACTGAGCCGCGGCGCCGACAAGTACGTGCGTCGATCGTCTTGACCGGTCCCTGTAGTGATGAGTTTCATGAGTCGTGGTATGCTGGCGTAGGGATCTGCTGTGCAACGGCCAACGACCGATCGACGTGGCCGGCTTCGCTTCCTCCGACGCCGTCGACTGCATGAAGGTTATGTCGCTCCTTCAAGGTTAGCAGTTCTGTAATGCATACCTTAGTATACCATGGAACATGGAGCTCATTACTCGATCTTGGTGCAGGTGATGCCTGTCCTCAAGTCATTCTGCGGCTGGACGACAAGCGCTCAGCATCGGGCTCTTCTACTGGCGCAGGTACAGCTAGCGAAACATGCCGACTCCGCGTGCAGATCTACTTCAGCGAGCCCGTAATCGAGTTCACACTCGAGGACATCACCGTCAGCAATGGCTGCGCAGTCACCAGCTTCTCGATGTTGCGTACGGATCTGTATGTGGCGACCGTGCAGCTTCCGATCAACGTCGCTGCCAGCGTCGAGTTGAGCGTTGAGATTCCTGCTGGGGCTGCACGGGCAGCACGCGGCGGCCGTTGCAGCGCGCAATCTAGACCGTTGCAGCTGGCACCGGCCTAATAATGAGCTTTTCCTCGCTTTCGCACGCAGTCCAGCTGGCCTCATCGCAGCCTGTGCATTCATGCCTGCGATTTTCGCCGAATAGCGTCGAATAAAACGGCTAGGTGTTGGTCTGGAGCTCAGGAGAGGCGACATCTCGTATTGTATCAGGTTTATAAGACTAAATTCACCCTTTAGTATGAAAATCCGATAGGTCGTCCCTTTCCACACGTTGGTCAAAGCCTGTTTTTATCGGGAGCGCGGGAACGGGGGGCAGAGGCCGGCATAGTGGGCCCCATACTTTCTGCGCGATGGATGGGTGTCTCGAGCCTTTCGCGCTCATGTCCTGCCGACTGATCGAGTGAGTGACTGGTGTTCACGCCGCAAAGAAGCCTCCCACCGGCTCCCCCATTCGAGAAAGCCAAAGAACGCGAGGAAGCGCAGCAGCCAGTCGCCTACCGACACTCTGCCTAGCAAGCCGACGATGAAGAAGTGCGTGCGCTGGTCCACCGTCACCGTCTACGAGTTCGGCGTCGGCCTTGGTGGCAGTGCCGTGCCCAAGCATGGCGGACCTTCGATCGGCCTGGCGCGCAAGCCTCGCTGTGTATGGAGTACGCCCCTGGACGATGCCGTTCTGACAGAGCGCGACGGCTTGGAAGGCGAAGCGGCGCATTCCCCTCCCCGGACGACCAAAGGAGACGGCAAGAATCCCAAACGCACGCAGAGACGCCGCAAGGTGCGCTGGCTTAAGCCGCTGGAGCGCGTGACCATGCTCACCAAGGCTGGCTGCAGCGAGAAGCGCATCTACCGCATGATGATGGAGTCGTCCGAGATCGCCATGTCACGACGTCTTACGCTACGAGTGCTGGACATTTAGCCTGAGTATTAGGCGAAGCGAGGTTTTCTGTGGTATTCTGCTACTTGCACTACTGCCTTCAGTGTACTACGAAAGGAGCGGATGCCGAAGATACAAGAACACTTCCTGCCAACCTGAAGACGCAGGTCGGTGTGTAACATAACCATAATTTACAAGCATGAAAACAAGGGATTTATTCATAATGGATCTTTGTTGCGTGAGGAATTGGAATGTTCGGAGCAGCAACGCACGATATTCTTGTGTGCCCTAAGAATAGTAGCGCTAAGTTGAAGAATGTCACGCTCCAAGACGCTGCTTGTCAATCTATTGCCGCTCGTGGAGGAGGCCGAGACGTTTTCTTGTTAGCATGTCGCTGTATACGCTCAAGCACTTGCTGAACGATTGCAGCTCCCGGTTATCGCGCACGAAAGGTGCCGCCGACAAGAAGAAAGAGACGCTCGAAGATGTTTGGCGAGCTCTCAACGACTGGATCGAGTCGCGCTTCAACCAGGGCAAGGTACGACCTCAGCAACCTTCTGCGGGCTTTCATTTCTGCGTGTATTGATATCACTCTTTGCTTTCAGGGTGCGCACATTGCGACGTTCGCAACAATCACGTGGGAGACATTCACGAATTCGCGTAACCAGCCAAAGCTGCGACCCACTTTCTTCCTCTCCGACACCTTTATCAAGACGTACGGGCTCTCTCAGAAGAGACCGCCACTTCCCAGTGCTAACCTCGCATCTCTTGAAGATATCAACTTCACCAAAATTGCCATCAAGTTCTCGCACAATCTAACCAAGGACATCGTATTCTGCGCAATTCGCGACATGCTGCAGAAGATCGGAATGGTGGCAAGTACAGGGGTGCCAGTGTCAATAGCTTTTAACTTTGGCCGTTTGATTGCCAAGAATCGTTGCGTCTCGGTGCTTTTTGACCCACTAAAGTTCCCGCGATCACTCGAAGATAAAATCACTCGCTCGATGATCAGCAGCCCGCCGTCTACATTGGGCAATTTGGACGACTTTGACATCTTGCCTGAAGACTTAGTCGACTACAACGAAGCATTTCCATCTCCTGACAAGAACGAAGGCGCAAACCGAAGTGCCACTTCGAGCATCGTTTTCCCTACCGACGAACAGGAGGCGCTCCCAACGGACCGCAGCGACCCTGACAACATCATCGGCGCAGATGTGAGTATCGAGGAGGAGTTGCAAATGTATGACGCCTTGCTCTCCCCAGGCTCAGCCTCAAGTGAAAGCTCGGCCAGGCATCGAGTCATGGAATCTGCCTTCAAGCGGCACATCTCAAAGCTTGCAAGTGACGTGGATTTGGAGGCGAAGTATGCGTTCGACTTGCAATTACAGCAACGACGTGACTTGGATACGGTGGCGCTGGAGAGCAAGATGAGACGGATGTGTGCAGAAGACCTTCAGCGCCACATACGGTCGCAAATGCAGCACCGGGAGAATGTACTCGCAAGCGAAAAGCAAGAGCGAAAGACGATCAACCCGAAGGCCTGCACATTCTTCTCCGAAAGCGAGCACACACGCCAAGGTTTTGACGACCAACGTTATCTGAGCCGCGTCAAGGACCAGCTCAAGTACCAGTTACAGGATCAAATCTCCAGCAAGGAGCAGGAGCGAGTCCAGATGAAGCAGAAGCTGTTGCAGGATGACCAGCAATTTTTACGGCGAGTGCGCAACGAGTTAGAGACAATCGAGCAGAAGAAGATACGCGACCGCGATGAGCTCCGAAAAGTTCTGACTGGCTCATGGAACCGCGACAGCGGGATGAAAAAGTTGGTGGAGGTGCGCAAGAAGCAGAAAGCTGCTGAGCAGATCCACCGCGACGGTGTGGCCATCGTTGTGTCCGCGCGCGATCACTTCCCGATGCTGCAGAAGCCCGTGACACCTCGACCCAGACAAGACGATGAATACTCTGTGGGTTTCGACATTCGATCGATCTGCGGGGATTGAGCACTATAAAGTCAATACAAGACGGAGTTGATTCTCTTGATCCGTAGACCAGTAACTTTCGGTGCAGACTTGCCATTGTGGCGGGTCCTTTGTGATATTCTGCCAGTAGAGAAGATCATCGAAAGCGTCGTGGTTCCTGCGCTGTGCAAATTGCATTAACAGCTAACTCAGAGCACATGGACTGTCAGATCTTGAGGGTTAGATCGGGATTTGCAACGACAACTTCAATTTGATTGAATGGCACGGAGCGTCCTCCGACAAGTCCACCAAGTATGGTCATTCGGTGGACTCCTCCTGTCCGCAATCTCTCTCTCTCTCTCTCTCTCTCTGTATCATATATATCAACCTTTTCGCTTCTACTCCGCATTCACATACTAAAATCCGTTTCTCATTAAATATCTCTATAGAAAGTCATTTGATCGCTTTTAACAGGGATGCACCCAAAGGTCGCTTTCAATGGGTTCATACAGCAGAAAAGCTTAGCCCCCCAACGTCACTCTCCATTTTGCCACCCAAGAGAAAAAGAGGTCGAGCCCATCGATCTAACCACGTCACTAACGCCCGGCAGCCATGATCAGCAGCCGCGCGTCCACGCTCTCGAGCCGCAGCTCCCTGGAATCGAGCAGCTCCGCGTCGCTGTCCTCGTCCTACGCGGCGTACGAGGGCAGCAAAGCCTTCAACAACGTGGACAGCTCCGTACCGTCCTTTGCGAGCATGAACCCCTTAGCTCAAGCGGGCAGAAGCTCGGACGGCCTGCGCTGGCAGCCTGTGCCCGGTCTGTACCACTGCAAAGAGTCTCTGTGCTTCCGCTCGGCCGTGGGGCAACTGCTCAAACAGGCGCACACTGAGATCTCCCCCACAGACCTGGAAGTGCGAGCTAATACTCCAGAGTTCCGCGTGGAGGACGGGGACTGGGTGGCCCACAAGAACCAGAGCAAGTTCGCGCTGGACACGCCGCAGTTCCTCAACTGCGTGGCCAGAATCCCAGCTGCGCTCATCATCTCGCAGCATCAGGTATCCCATGCTGTCACTTCGAAACTCGTGAGTGGGATCTTAAGGAAACGAGGAGAAGGGATTCGAGCCTTTAAGAAACGATGCATGGAGCTAGATGGCAGTGTACTGTCCTACTACAAGAAGAAGCCGGAGAAACACGGCATCCCGCTCAGTAGAGACGAGAAGAAAGCTTACCAACGAGGCTTTATTGATCTCGACAGGGTGTCGTCGTTACAGCCTATGGACAATCGGTCGGAGCCTTATGGGTTCTTGCTGGTTACGACAGCAAGGACGTGGGTGCTGGCTGCTGAGTCCGAAAGCGAGTACCATCGATGGATTAAAGCTTTGTGTGGGGTGGTGAAATTTAACGCTATCCACGTTATCTACAAAAGGCAATTCCAGCTGAGAGAGGTGAATGCTCAAGCTATTACAGATGTGAGGATGGCGGTAACTACCAGCGATACAGTCGGCGAGATCGTGGAACACATTTTTAACTGCTATAACCAGGCACTGGATGCAGCTCCGTTGAAGCCGTACGACCCGACTGAGTACTTGCTGAAGATTACAGGGTTCCGGGACTACATGATCGATCGGTACAGGATTTTGAACGAGTACGTCCACGTGCGTGAATGTCTGTTGACGAAGAAAACCATCAGGCTCACGGTAGTTCACAAGTCGATCATTCGTGAAACGGCGATGCTGAATCTCAGTATTCGCAACAATCTGCAGCTTGCTGGGGATCCGAGGGTGACCAAAAGCTCGAATCAACTTGATGAAGTCATGGAAACGGAGAGGTCTACCACGCTTCAAATGACGACGCTAGGGGAAGTGGACTGGGACCAGTCCCAGCCATGTCGGAAAGCGCCGATTCCCAGTGTGGTGGTCCAAGAGCCATTTGCAATTCGGATTCACCACGTGTTCAATATTCCACGCACTACTTGCGTACTAAAGAGAACAAGTGAAGCTGCAAATATCAGTCGAGTGGAGCTGGCCAGCGCTAGCGTATTGGTTCGCGTTGCTCTCTACGATGGTGGTCAGTTGCTGGAAAACGCAGTCGTAGACACGACAGATGTCCGCCTGAAGGCCCAACAAAACGATCTGCTGTTTGCAGAATGGAGCAACCCAGTTTGGCACAAGTTCAGCATTGACATTTGTGACGTGACGCGCACAATGCGCGTGGAATTGACGGTAATTGGCATCAAGAGGGTTATTGGTGGCCCCAGATCAAACGGGCAAGAAGAGAAAATGCTGGTGACCGGAATTAATGCTTTTGAAGTCGACGGGATGCTTGTGCAAGGCCCATCATACGTTCGCATGCTAAATAACTTACATTCTTGTGTTCAAGGACCAGTGCCCCATGTAGCTATTCCAAACGAGCCGTTAGTTCACGTCGAGTTCTGCAAATTTGATGCCCCCGTCGTGTTCGACTGGAGTGACACCAACGTGCAGGCATCCAGTGTTCGCCCGCATCGAGCAAGTATCGTGCAGTCAAGCAGGTCCAACATGCTTCACAAGGAAGGGTGGCTTCGAAAGGTTGGAAATTACAAAACCTTGACTAGGTGGCGACGTCGGTGGTTTATTGTGGACCAGAGTTCGTGCTCGCTGAGTTATGCTGACGACCAAACGGCTGCTCGAAAGCAGATTTCATTAAAAAATTGTTCCGTTAACACGGCCGATGACATGAACCAGACATTTACGACAGCTCCGGTGAACAGCGGTACTCGAAGAGTTCGGCAAACGTGGTGCTTCAAGGTGCGAGCGATGGGTTCTTCACGCGAGTACATTATGTCGGCCGACACGAAGCAGTCTCGCGAGGCGTGGATTCTTGCAATCCAGGCGGTTGCCAGCAATGGATCTGTGTTCAGCGATACTATTACGTTTGGAGAATCGAACAACGGTGACGTATTGCTCATGGAAGAAAGTCCGCGTGCAAGCAGTGTGAGTGACCATCTCAACAGACTAAGTATTTCATCGAAACAACGACGTCACTCCGGATCATACAGCAGCGACAGCTCTAACCAGCGAGACTCGTGCTTAAAAGATCTTCGCAAACTAATTCTATTAGACCCGCTGTACAGCTTTAGTCCCTACCAGAAGACGCAGTTGTGGACGTATCGAGAGGAGCTGATCGACATCTTTCCAGCACTACCGCGTGTGCTTAGCTGTGTTCACTGGGACGATCCTGTTGAGACGGAGGAGGCGTTGACGTTGTTACCTCGCTGGGCTGATCCTGACCACCAAGCCGCGTACATCGAGCTTCTGAGCGGCGAGTTTGCTCATGAAGGTGTCCGTGCGTTTGCAGTGAAGAAGCTGGGCCAGATGGCGGACACGACTTTCAGCTACTTCTTGCCGCAGCTTGTCCAGGCGATCAAATATGAGAACCATCACGCGTCGCCGTTAGTTATGATGCTCATCGAGCGTGCGATTAAGAACCCGAACCAGATTGGTTTTGACCTTTTCTGGAGCATGAAGGTGGAGGCTCACAACGACCAGTACCGTGAGCGATACGGCACGATCTTGAACGCTTACCTGGACGTTTGCAGCTCGAAGATGCGAGCTATCCTGAAGCTGCAGGACAAGCTTTTCTCGGAAGGAGGCATGCTGGAACGTATTTGCCAGAGCGTAAAGGCGAGAAAGAAAGACGGCGCCGCTGAGATGAAGCGAGCGATGCAGCAGGGGTTGGAGGCGTTGAATGAGCTTCTGCCGGGCTCGTTCCAGCTTCCTCTTGACCCTCGTATTGAGGTGGGGAAGATTATCGTGAGCAAGTGTCGCGTAATGGACTCGGCGAAGAAGCCGTTGTGGCTTGTGTTTGAAAACGCCGAAGAGGGTGGCGATCCTGTCACGGTGATGTTCAAGGCTGGCGATGATGTGCGGCAGGATTGTTTGACGCTGCAGTTGATCCGCCTTATGGATGAAATGTGGCGTGAAGAAGGTTTGGATTTGGCCATGGAGCCGTACAAGTGTGTGGCGACGTCGCCAATGACAGGAATTCTTCAGATTGTGCCGAACTCGGTCACGACTGCGGACGTCCACAAGCGTGGTGGATTTCTGGGTTCGTTTCATGATCCGATTTTCGCGGAATGGATCCATGCAAATAACCCGGATGCTAAGAGTCACAAAGCCTCCATAAACTTGTTCACACGCTCCTGCGCAGGCTACTGTATCGCCACTTACGTTCTTGGAATTGGAGATCGCCACAATGACAACATCATGGTATGTTTTAGCGCCGAAGTTGCAATCGACCATTGAAGATGTTACTAACTAACTTGTGCACGTTTACAGATTTCTTCGGCTGGTCGATATTTCCACATAGACTTTGGCCACTTTCTGGGCCATCTGAAGTACAGTGTAAGTATCATTTACATTAGATTTTGTGTGCTGACTTTCCTTTGTTTTACTAAACGCGCGGTTATGATGATTTTGTAGATGGGAATGGCTCGAGAGCGCTCACCATTTGTATTCACTAAAGAAATGGCGTACGTCATGGGGGGCACCGAGGGCAAAGACTTTCGCCTGTTCCTTGATATTTCCAGCATCGCGTACAATGTGCTCCGGCAACACATGCACCTGCTAGTATCGTTGCTACTTCTCATGGTGCCTGCTGATATGCCAGAGCTTACGGGTCGCGATGACATCAACTACATCGTGCAAACCCTGAAACCAGAACAATCCGAGGAGCAGGCGGTTGAATCGCTACAGAAGGCCATTGCTGATTGTCTGGGAAGTTGGTCTCGTCGGTTTGACAACACCATTCACAACCTGTGTCACTAAGAAGGGTAATAGGGAAGTTGCACATCTCAGCCAAAAGTATAAAAAATTAACCAACTACATTTAAGCTTACCACAATGACAATATATACAGGGTCTTTTCACTTGGAAGAGGGGCGGCAAACTTGCCGAATCGTAGTGGTGTTGCTAGTGAACTAGTTCATGTTGTTCCCTGTAGCTGGGTTTGAAGACAGCCGGACCTGGTCGAATGGAAATTCTTCAGCTCTGGCTTCGGCTCCAGCTCTGCACGCGTACAGCTCGTTGTACGCAGCATCCGTCAGCACTCCCGACTCTTTGATTGCACTGAAAATGCACAAGTTTGCAGATACAGAAAAATCGATAGCAGTAGTCTACCGGAATGGCATTCATTTAGAAGTAAAATATTTACTTGCAAGCTTATCAATCGGAGTTCGATACATTATTTACGAGGAAATTCCTCGGAGGAATCCATAAATCATCCCCGACAATTTCACGAATTAACTGAACTGAAGGCACCGCACCGATCCACAGATTTTGAGCGTCTCATTGATCCGTCGAATTTTCTTGCTGATGAATACCCACTCAAGATAGTCGGTAACAATACTAAATGTCTGCTCTAATCCCTCCGCATCAGACAACAGCCACGTTCTGAGCGATTCCTTGCGGGATATCGTCACTTTTTGCCTCGAGAAACGGAGTGCAATTTCTCGAATGTTTTTTTTTAAATACAAAAACAAACAGCAAGTGTTCTGAATACCAAAGCGGTTGACAAAATCTGCCAAGTGTTCCCTGTTGTCTTGTGCATGTGGCGAGAGTGAGCACATGCCAGCTGGAACAGGAGTTATGCGGACTTTCAGGGGAGGGGGTACGTCCATATCGTCCGACTATCTCGCGTCGCTGTGAGCTGTGCTTCTGTCAGTCTTGAAAACTTCCAGCACAACTCAAGTCCAGCCCAGAAGCTCCACCAAGATGATCTACTACGACACGAACCACCTGTGGGGAGTGCTGATGCGGTGGCACGGCTCCGCATTGAACGGCCAAGCCCCCGTGCGAGCTTTCATTATGGCCTTGATAGCTCTCGTTGTTGCCGTCGTGAACCGCTACCACCCGTTTGTTGTTCCGACTAGAGACTCGACCGCTTTTACAGACTCGCTCACTGTGTTTAACACTTTTCTGGGTCTCATCGTATCGTTCCGCATGAACTCAGCGTTCACCCAGTGGCGAGCGGGTGTGGTAGCTGTCGGTTCCCTTTCGGAGGCAGCACGGGATATTGTGGGCTCTGGCTGTGCGTACGTAAGCACCACCATCAAACGAGAGCTCACTGAGGCGGAAGCTTCCAATTGTCCAGAGCCAGCAACTGATAAGTCATCAAAACTCGGTCAAGCGGTGGCGACAATCCCCCAAGATGTCCTCGAGAAGTGCACATTCTTCACGGAACTTCGTCGTCTGGTGTTCCTGTACATTGCCATTGTCTTTCATGACTGTCGGGGTCTCGATGGGATGGACAAACTGAAGGAAGCTGGTGTATTGACTGATGCTGAATACGATGAGCTGTACGCGTGTGGATCCGAGCACAAGATGCAAGTGGAGGACAAGGAATCGTACCGGGCAATTGTTCGTCGCACTCCGCACAAATTGCGTGCCACAATTACGGAACTTTGGCTCAAAAGACTGGTGCAAGTTGCCACAAATCGTGGCCACTTGACACCTCCCAATGCCAATAACATGCAGATCAAAATTGCTAGACTGCCAAACCTGTACACGACGGTATTCAACATCGCCAACGTGCCAATCCCCTTCAACTACATGCAGTATCTCCAGTTCCTGCTCGTAGGCTACATGCTGCTCTACACATTCGTGATCGTGCCAAGATCCGGGCTGTACACTCCGTTGTGGGTTTTCATGTGGGGCACTTTCCTTTTCATGGCCGATGAAGTTGCAATGGAGATCGAGTGTCCATTTGGACTGGACGCGAACGATATTGACTTGGAGGCCCGACTGCTACAGATTGAAGAAGAGCTCACAGTGTTGATCCGCAGCCAGTATTACTTCGTCTCGGGGGGATCCAGTCTCACTCGCCTACCAGAAATTCACGTTCCGGAACGACAAGTGTCCGAAGAGAAAGCTCAATCTCTTCCTAAGCCCGCGCCGCTCCAAAATGATTTCTCCTTCCATCAGGGTCGCATCTCCCCAACGCATGGCGCCATGCTCCAACAGAAATCGCTTCCCGAGATCAACGAGTTCACTAAGCTCATTCAGGATCCAAGCATGGCCAGCAGTAGTAAAAGCGCTAGCTACGGGTCAGACTCGGCAGCGTAAGGAGTGCAAACAACCGACGAAGTAGTTGGTAAATGTGCGAGTACACACACTGATGTCTACTTGCTATTGGCAACGTTTTCGTAGTGACCATTTGTCGCCTACACTGCAAACGACGGGGAATCACAGCCCTTTAACCGGTTTGTTGGTGTTTGCTGCTAATACAGAATCAAAACTGGCTGAAATGCAGTGCTTCATCTAAACGCAACATACCTGTTGTCTTTGGGGTTCCTCAACGAGGTGTCTCTTTGTTATGCTTTCAAGACCACGAACTTTTCGTACGGAAGTTTCGTCACCAATTTAAAACCACTTTTCAGGCTCCAGCTCTGGCTCTGGATGCTCGAACGGTGCACGATCGTCCTTCTTCAGTACATTGGTGTGTTGCTGCGGATCGGACAGTAAATGGTCGATCGACTCGATCGGTATCGAGTTACCGTGTGTTTTCACGATACATGGCTACATGCTCTTCATCTGCTAGTAGTACCGGTATTTACCGGTAAATGTATCCATCATTCAGTTGAAGAGCAATAACTTGCAGCGTGAGGAGGAGACTTGGTTATCAATCGATCGGAAGTTACGAGTCGTAGCAATGGTGAAGGCCAGCGACAGCAGCGCAGCGGATGTGCAGCGCGTGAACCAGCAGCTGGAGGAGCGTCACTATGAATTCCGCTCCAATTGCAACGATGGAGACGGCGACGCTAGCGCCTGCCACAGCTGGGGCGAGTGGCTAGCTGTCGTGGACAAGAACTACAAGGACGCAGGTTTCATAGCGACAGCCTCTTGTTACAATTGTTTCTTTACACACTGGAGCTCATTCTTACTGCGATTGTAGCCAAAATGTACGAGCTCAATTGCTCCAAGAATGGCTACCCTGCCTCCTGTTTCAACCTTGGCCGTCTCAAGCGTACGTCTCGCTACCATCTCAATGTACTGCTCAACACGTACTGTATACTAACTTTTGGTGGGTTTATGTAAAGTTGCTGGAAAAGGAGCAGAGCAGAACGACCTGGAGGCGTTCAAGCTTTTCGGTAAGTAGTTCCGTGTCCACTGCCTAAGTCTCGGTACTGATTTTTTTTTTGTTGATAGAGAAAGCGTGTGCGGAAGGCCACGCTGCTGGCTGCCATCATGTGGGCTTCATGCGTACGCAGGGCATTGGCTGTGAGAAGGTTAGTACTGACGAAGTTGATCGAGTGCCACTACAGAGTTGTTAATACGTTTTGTTATTGTAGGACTTCGCTAAGGGGCTTGCAGCGTTTAAGGAAGCGTGTGAGCGTGACGATGCCAACAGCTGCAACCGTGTGGCGAATATGTATCTGTCTCCTGGGTTCAAGAGCCCTATCAAACGTGACATCCAGCAGGCCAAGACGTATCTGGAAAAAGCTTGTGATGCCAATTTTGCCCCTGCGTGCCACAACCTGGCTGTGATGTACAAGAAGGGAGATGAAGGTATCCCGAAGGATCAGGCCAAGTACGACGAGTACCGTATCAAGACGGAGAAGCTCATTGAGCAGGCGGGTGGCATGTCTTCCATCAAGTCGGCCTAAGTTGTCCCTGCAACAGCAATAAATCCCCCTGGCATTTGTTCTACGTCAGCACTACTTCTTCGATGTCGGAGTCATCGAAGCTCATGACGCTGTCGTTTGGGATCCCTCTGGGTGGAGTACGTGCAGGACTGAACGAAGCTGCAGACTCCTCTGCATCTTCTGCTATGCTTTTGCTGATGGAATCGACAAGACCCATTGCCACTGCGCTAGTTGATGATTCCACAGATTCGCCTAAGCTTGGAATGCTCGTGTTAAACGACATCTCCGACGACATCACAGACTGCGCGTGATCCGGTCTTGTTGAGGACTTGGTGGCCGCGAACTCGCTGATACTTGAAAGCTGATCCGAATCGACGGAGTGAGATGGCTGGGGTGAGTTGGTGACTTCTAAGTCCGGGTGGGCTGAAGAAATGCGCGACTGGGATGCTTCCAAGTCTGAAGAAGGGTCAACTCGCTGGAGATCCCACTGAGCACTCTCTTCTTGTTCTTCATCCTCCCACTCGTTTCGGCTCTTGCTACTCACATTTTCAGCAACAGAAACAGCTTGTGCGTCTCGAGTTGACGAGGATTCAGAGGCAGATAGCTCGGCAGAATTCTTCTCTGCTAGAAAATTCGTCTCTGGTAATTTTCGACTGTTGGTTGTGGCTGTAGCCACGTGAATTGGCCTGATCTCGATTGAAGTCACTTTTGGCTCGCCTGGTGAAGCTGAAACAACATCAACAGCCCCTTCTTCTGATTGTACACTGGGGCCCGCACTTACTGAACTTGACTTTGCGGATTTATTTTCCAGGCTTGATGTCTCATCCTCACAATGTAGTCCTTCGTCCAGATCACCAATGGTGTCGTCCACTTCAGATGTGTTTGATTTCTCGATATCTTCAGTTGAAGCAATTACAAAATTGTCATTCTGCGACGGGGGATTTTTGTCATTGAGCTCTTCAGTCAGGTAGTTCGTGCCCTCCGCCGTAACTTTTCCTCCGACAACCACGGTGAGCTGGTTATTAGCGGAATATCGACGAACTGGTGCCGTTTCTGAATCACTCTTTCTACTGGTGCACGTGGTTTGGGCTGTGACGCTGTCAGTGGGCAATTCAGCATGAGAGTTGTCTTCGTTGACTGCGGTCACCTTCTCACTATTACCGCTCAGCTGCTCTGCTCTTATATACTCCCCAAAAGCTGCCATCGCTTGCCGAACCAGTCCTTGCGTGATCTCAGATTTTGCCCGGATCTCCATTTTATAACGCTCCAGTGCGTCTTGTCGCGTCTTCTCCATTGGTGCCCACTCCTTCACGATGATCCCGTTCACAGCATTTTCACACACTACCATCTTTGACAAAACTTCAGTGGGAAGCACTTCGAGATGACCATGTAGAGCTTGCTGCACAAGCTGCAAGCTGGCTTCGGATAACCGAGTACTTTTCGCGGCAACACCAAACCGTTGTGAAAACTGCTCCAGTTGCGCCAAACAACTGGCAACTCGTTCTTTCACTACGTCTTCGTCATGCTGGAAGCGACTACGGACGTACTTGTGTCTGGAGATCGAGCTGCAATTCCTCGAAACTGGAATATCACTTAGCACAATGTTGCTTGCCGCTCTAGCGAAATCATGAGGTAAATTGTTAGAACTCGGGTCTTCAACGAAAAATCTGATAACTATGGTTACCTTTGGGCACGCTCGCCAACAGCGTCAAGGAGATCTTGGCTGTGGATTTGCTGAATATTGTCTGGAAGGTGTTCGCTGTCGTTCTTTTCTGGGATAGCAATGACTTCAGCGTCGATACTAGCAGCTGCGGTTGATGAGCTTTGTGGAATCGGCTCAGGGTTAGAAATCAACGGAATTTGGTCGTCCATTATAGCCACTTGCACCTCTGCATCTGTCACTGATGGCGCTTGTAAAAGATCAATCGTTTGGATACCCACATCCTCGTAACCCAACACCAATGGATCTGTTCCCACATCAATATAGACTCGATCACATGGATCAGTTGGCACCTCGCTCTTGATTACAAGGGGGCTGTTCTGCTTGTCTGTTTGCACAGCCTCGTCTAGTGTAGCACGTGGCTCAGTCTGAGAGCTATTTTCCTGCCGTATGATGGCAGAAGAACCACGTGCCGAAGCCAATTGATCCGCCAAATCTTTCTTTTTTCGTAAGGCAGATAAATGTAAGGCTTGGACTTTAGCCAGTTCTTCTCGTGCAGATGTCAGCTCTGTGTTGACCATTTCCAAAGTCTCTTGTAAGCTTTTAATCTTCATTTCTGCGGCAAGTAACTCGTTATCACTTTTGTGTGGCAAGCTCCTGGGTTCCTCGGTAGTTGCGGCTCCCATCATGTTCTTTTTCATTGTGAGGAACTGGATTTGCTGCTTTAGATCCGTCAGCTCGTCCTCAGCTCTTTGTTTCTCAGAACAAAGTTCATCGAGTTGTCGTTGTGATACGTCACGCTGCTGTTCGGCTTTCAACGTTTTCATTTCCTCGGCTAGTTTTGTCTCTGTATGTAGCTGTCCGTAAAACCGCTTGATTTTCTCCGCTTCTTCTTCAGCAAGCGAACGCAGCCGTTCCTCGTGTTCCTGCAACGCTCTCTCCACCTGCTGCACCATCTTCTGCATCGCAACTTCAGAGGCCACTGTGCTCTCATTCTGTACTTGATTCTTCTCATCCTCCAGCTCGTGTTCAAAATCTCGCTGCATCTTGTGTTTCACAGGCGTTTCCACCGCAATGCTCTCTCCACAATGTCGTCGCACAAGGTGCTTCTCCAGATACTCCGCAGAGGAGAATAATTTGCCGCAAAACCCACACACGCGAGCTTCTTGCACCGCTGTCCTCACCTCTTCTCCTGTTTCATCGTCACTTTTCTCCATCAACTTGCGTCTCTTTTGCTTTGCCCGTCTCTCAGAAATTAATTCCGTTAGCAACGTCTCAATGGTTGCTACAGCAGATGGAGAAGCTCTAAAATGACACCCCCACAACTAAATCAATTAGTCCAAGCCCTAAAATTTAACCTCTATAACATTACCCGTGAATCTGAAGCAATTTGGCAATGTTCTGCAGCACCTGGTGCAGCTTCTCCACCTGCTTGTCCCCACTTCGAGCCCTGGCCTTCCACTTCTGTACTGCTACCACCCTCTCGTCTCTCTCGTTCTCCACCTGCCGCAGTTCCTGACTCAATGACTCCAGCACGTCCCCGTCTCGCGACCTCATAAACAACAGATATTCCATAGACAACTGCAAGACGCGCACGAGGAACCAGGCGTCGCGTGTTTGGTCTTTTGGCGTGCAGGGCAGCCGAGCAAAGGTGATGTGCAGCGCGTACGACTCCAACAGGGCCGGGTCTCCTCTTCGCACCACATCCGCCACGTCCAACGCGCCCAGAAGCCGCCAGTTGAGCCTCTCGCTGCGCTCCCGCCAGCAAAACCTCCGCATTCCATACAGTATTGAGCCAGATGAAAAATGAAGCAAGATATCTGATACGCTACGACCAAATTTAGCTAGAACCAATTTTAGTCTTAAATAGTCTGTTTGATGTGATTGGATAAAATACTAAACACTATTGGCTGGTGTCCGCTTCACAGTCAGTAAGGCTTTCGCCATCTTGTAGAGCTCTTCGTGCATCATGGCAGCGCTGGCGGCTTCCTCGCTCAATGGCATCAAGATCTACAACTTGTCGTCAGGCAAGACCTTACCACAATGGCTGGCTGAAAAAGGAGGCAGTCGTAAAGCTCTAGCGAAGGATGAAGACTACCGTCGACGTGTGGAACTTCTGCAGGACTTCCACTTCCCATCCGGTTCACAACGCGTTCGCATGTCTTCGGACGGGAATTACGTGGTGGCCACTGGCGTGTACCCCCCGTCCGTCAAGGTCTTTGATGTACGCGATCTCAGTCTCAAGTTCGAGCGCGGTCTGGATGCCGAAGTGGTGCAGTTCGAGGTGCTGTCTCCAGACTTTGGCAAGCTGGCGTTCCTGCAGGCAGATCGCTCTGTGGCCTTCCACGCACCTTATGGTACACACTACAACATGAGAATCCCCAAATTTGGTCGGGATATGACCTATCACCGAGAGAACTGCGAGTTGTACGTGGCTGCGTCGGGCTCCGACGTGTACCGTATCAATCTGGATCAGGGACGCTTCGTTGCGCCGTTGGAGCTGCAGTCCCAGCATTCAGCGGCCAATGTGGTACAGCTGAACCCGATCCACCAGCTTCTCGGTGTTGGATGTGAGGATGGAGTTGTCGAGATGTTTGATTCTAGGAGTCAACAACGCGTGGGGTCACTCGACGTTGCTGCTCACTGTGCATCGAACTCGGACAAGCAGCTGGAAGTTACGGCATTGCGATTTGATGACGACGGTCTGACGTTTGGTGTAGGTACGTCCGAAGGACAGTGTCTGCTCTACGATCTGCGCTCGTCGCGTCCGCTGCTGGAGAAAAATCACCAGTACGGACTGCCCATCGTGGACCTGCAGTTCCACGACTACGCGCACAAGGTGATCTCGTCGGATGCTAAGGTGATTAAGATTTGGGACCGCCGGGATGGAGCTGTGTTTACCAACGTCGAAACCCCCGCGGAGGTGAAGGACGTGTGTATCGTGGAGGGAGCGCAGGGCAAGTCTGGTGTGATGCTGGTGGCTGGTGAGCAGGAGCGTGTGATGAGCTACTACATCCCAGAGCTGGGTATCGCTCCAAAATGGTGCTCATTCTTGGATTCGCTGACGGAAGAGCTGGAAGAAGAGGCACAAGCCACAGTCTATGACGACTACCGTTTCGTCACTCGTGCAGAGATTGCCTCATTCGGACTGGACCATTTGGTGGGAACGCCGCTGCTCAAGGCGTACATGCACGGTTTCTTTATGGACGCTCGCCTGTACAACAAGGTCAAGGCTGTGTCAGAGCCATTCGCGTACGACGAGTGGCGGAAGAAGAAGATCAAAGAGAAGGTCGAGGCGAAGCAGGCCAACCGTATCACAATTCAGCGCCGACTACCCAAGGTCAACCGTGCGGCAGCCGAGCGTATGCTGCAGAACGAAGCCAAGCGGAAAAAGAACAGCAAGGAGGGCGACGACGAGGCCGATGTCGACAAGACGTTCTCGAACCCGCTTGGCGACGATCGTTTCTCGCGCATGTTCACATCGTCCGACTTCGAAGTGGATGAGGAGAGCGACACGTACCGCATGCTGCATCCGAACGCTGCCAACACGACCCAAAAGCGGAAACAAGAAGACATGGACAGCGACGCTGGTAGTGATGACGATGAAGAGGAAGATGACGACGTGGGTGGCCGCTTCGCCCGTGTCGAGGACGACGAGGAGGAAGAGATCGAAGGTAGACCGAGTGACGAGTCCTCTGACGAAGAAGAGGAGATCCAAGAGCGTGCACCCAAGCGCACCGCTCCAAAGGACAAGCGAAAGCCTGCACCAAAGTTCTACGAGATCGCAGAAGGCGAAAAGGTGGGCGATCTCATGGCGTTTGGCTCGTCGAGCGATCGTGCCGCTCAGCGTGATAAGAAAAAGTTAGCTAAGTTGCCGCTCGCAGAGCGGTTGCGCATGCAGCGCGTGACCGAGAAGGAGCGCAGTGCCTTCAAGAAGGAGGAGACTGCAGGTGGAGGTTACATCCGTGAGATGTCGTTCGTCCCACAGGCTGATCTACGCAAGCAGCAACGCGCTCGGGAACGTGAAGGCGGCGACGCTGACGATGGCGATTCGGCATTCGGCAACGGTAAGCGGCGAAAGAAACGAGGCGTCGGCGACCTGAAGCTGTCGAATCCTGCCGGACGAGGGCGTTTCCGCAGATAAAAACCGGCTGAGACTGTAGATTCAATGTAGCCATATGGGTGGCAGACCTTATCACCTTTGCACTGTTTCCTAGTGCTTATATCCCGGTCGTGCGCTCTGTACATGCGCGGCTACGCTTCTAAACGAAGGCTAGTATGTTCTCGAGTATGTCTTTCATTTTCTTGCCAATTTTAGGCGTTAATTCGCACTATAATAGTGGCGCGGCGAGTGACCTACGTTTACATGTATCACTGCAACTAAATTTCATATATTTGACGAAGAGATCAATTATCAACAATAGAAGGGATTTAGAAGAGTATTTCTCAAAACCAGTACCTGTCCCAAAAGCAGTACCAAACAACTGCGTCACTGTGCATGTGCGACTTGCCGCCACTGTGCGTGTGCGTCCCCATCGTTCCATTAAAGTGATGCAGACATAAGAAAAGTATTACAAAGTACTTAGTCGAGCAGGAATGCCATTGACATCCGCGTGGTTGTCGCTAATTCTCCTTGCGCACTGTGATTTACAGCAGCCACTGTATGTTCAGATTGAGTGTTCGTAGTTGAGATTCTCAGGAGATCAAACACCGAGGCGATAAGGTCAGCATTTGCTTCATCGCTATCGTTTCCATGGCGGCGGCATGTTCGTCTATTGTGGCCAGTATCCGTGCATACTCTACAAACGTAGGTAGTCTTTCCTCGACTCTCACCAGCACTAGCAATGAGTCGTTTGATTCGGCGTCCAGCTTGCTTGGAGTCGTCTCCATTAGACAAATTGACTTCACCTCTGTTTCGAGCCTCGTAGTCGAGTTGCTACACATTGCGCACACGGATGTAAAGTTGTGAGGAGTCTAGGAGCGTCGTGTCGAAGGCGAAATGGATGTTATGGAGTAGAAGTACTAGCGGCTTGCTATCCTACATGTTCTCTTCCGCTACTGATAGTTATTGATAAGATTGTTTGGACGCCAGGTACTGCTTTTGGGACAGGTACTGGTTTCGGGACGGTCGTCCCTATATGGTACTGGTTTTGAGAAATACTCC